>JADGJH010000576.1:0-16597 GCA_027596945.1 Physocladia obscura
AAATCAGTCGAACAATTACAACTACATTCAAGTTACTTTTGCAGGGGCGGTTTTCTTTGGCGCCTCGTCTTCACTTGAGTTATCGTCGTCATCGGAAGAGCTCTCTTCCTTCACAGGCTATCAGAGATTTTCAACAGCATTGAAAACTTAAAAACAGACAGCATTCTCAGAACAGAAACAAAAACACAAACCTTTTTTGCTACAACTTTCTTAACCTCCTTGCTTACTTTTACTGCTGTTATGGGGGCAGAGGTGGAAGTCTTTTTCGCAACCTTTCCAGCCTTGACTTTCTTGATTTCTTTCGATGCCATTTGGTTCAGCAGTGAGAAAAAAAAAAGAAAAAAAAGATTTTCCAATTTTTGTTTCACTAACGTTTGTTCCTCCAAACTAGTCTCACTCTTTCCAAGGCAAGAAAAAGACTCTGAATTAACAACCAACGGCGCCAGACTTTGCGGATCCAGAAACCTTCGGTGTCCCATGTATTGACAAAGAAGGGATGACATATAATTCAGATTACCTTCAAAATTCCATTTGAAGCACACCCATGTATTAAAAGTAGTTTAAAATTTGAATGCACGGGATTGCGTGCTTTGGATTAACTTCATAATTTTTACCAAACGCCGGAAATGCTGGCGCCCGTGCTGTTGCCGACGCATCTGGCGGCTACAGTTTATGGGTGCTGCAGTTGTTGTTGGAGGAATCGGGTCCAGAATTTTGGAAGAGATCAGTATGCTGGTGTTGTCAGAAGTATTATTGATTTAATTGGCGGTTATGGACAACTGCTGATCTTCGTTATTTTTTCGGTTTCATCAATAAATTGACGCTTTGTGGTTGTTCTTATGCTTGAAATTCAGAAATTTTAAGTAAAAATGCATTTTCTTTAGTTTCTATGCCTATTAATGCACGCTCTTGAGAGGTATAGTTTTTCGAAAATTTGTGGACTTACTTCTTTTGTACCAAGCATGTCGTTTAACCAAGTTAAGTGTTTCAATCTAGTTGAATATTTGTTGGCTTGTCCAAATTGTTTTGTTGGACTTGCAATTTCAAAAGCCTCAAAAATGCTTCATTATCTGTCGTGTTTTCTTCCAGTTTTTCAAGATTCTGATCCGAATTTTCTTCATTTGCGTTGCCTTCACTCTTGTTCACAACTTCAAGTGAAATAAAACAGGCATAACCATCAGAATCAGTTGCCACAACTTCAACTGCATGTAAATTTGATATTTCATTAGGAGGCTGCTGTCCCTTTTGTAATTAAAAGCTGCCTTTCTATTTAAACTTAACTTCTTATTTGTTTGCGAAACTTTGATATTCGTTCATTTCAGATTTTTCGGCAACTGCAGGGTCTAACGATTCAATGCCATAATCGTCAATAGCTTCATTGAACGTTCTCTCAAAACTGCTTGCAATTATTTTATTATTGGCTGGTTTTAATATTTGTTGATGTCACTGGCCAGTTCTTCAAACTACCTTTCGTCTGGCATTTCTTCATGCTTAACTTTTTAAACAGTGTCAGCAACGTTTTTTTTTTTTTGTTTCAATATATTTTTCACATTAAATCGATCCTGACCAAAACTGAATTGAAACAGAATCGGAGTCGCAGGTGGGGTTGTTGATTTTATTTATCCATTAATATTGAACGTATGCGAGGGTTTTATAACACAGGCAAAACTCCTCGAATTTCTCGAAAAGAAGAAGTTTTTTCCTTTTTCCGTTAATAATTATTTGTACTCTTCTTATTAGGGATTAGTACACATCTAGGTTCTGCAACGTAGAGTGTTCAACGAGATCGAAGGTGCGAAGTGCACGGAGTAGTTTGAGGTTAATGATCTTGTATTGAACTTGGAATTCATCTGAAGGGAAATCGGCGGATTTTAAAGGAAGGTATGGAAAAACTTTGCAATAAAAAATCGTGAAGGGCGAAATGAACTAAATTTGAATTGCGTCATGCACATATGATTAGCGTCGACGGATGTTGGTGATGCACGGCACTCTTCACTGTCAAACCAATTTGTTATCTGTCGCGCAATAGAACGAAAACTCGTGGAAACTGAGTAGTACCGGTTCGGGACCCGATAATAGCGTTTGTTTGAGTGGACACATAGAACCGGTCTTCTTGCAGCAACAGTACATACACGTATGGCATTAAAATAAATTTTTTCTGAGAAGCAAGTGGGCACAAGCACTGCTTATCCACGGCAGGCTTTCTTACTTAATCACCAAGTATGGCTTTTCCACATTTTTAACTGCAAAACCAGTTTTCAAAAGAGTTTGGAGATTGAGTATGGTATGGTGTATAAAAAGTCACACTATTCACTTACAATTATTATTCATTATCATTATTCATTAATCACTTGTGATAACTCTTCTCATTCCCATGGTAACTCCAGAGTCCAGGAAAGATGAATTTTTTTCCAATACTTGTTCTTTCTGCTTTTCTTTTGTCATTAGTTAGTTTGTCTGCTCCGTACTAACGTGGGCCTTGTGAACCACTTCATTTGTTACGAAGACAATGTTGAGCCACCCAAATAACATCACTCTGCCTTAAAAATGTTTCTCGTTTAAATGAAAATATGCCTATTGTTGGAGGATTTCAAGATTATTTTTTTGCTCGTGCGTTCTCTACGCTAGCGCGGGGCCTTGGTTGCTATTCTATTTTGATTGCTTGGTAATTGCTAAGAAGTGTGTATTGTATAATGAGGCTGCCTTGACATCTCTTTACTTGAACTGAAAGACTCGTCGAGGGAGAGAGCAAAGTGACGGGCCTAGGGATGGAGGTTGTGTCGAAAGCAGCGGCTATTGGCAGTAGAGTTTGCACGTTTTTCGGAAGAATTCCATCTCGTTCTCTCCTTTCTCTTTTCTCATTTGAATGCTGTGAAGTTTACGGAGTCAACGGTGATACGTGCTTGCGCAGAGTGGCTTGCCACTAACTGGTCCCTAAATGACTTCAGTCCCAAGTACGTACCGAGAGAAACGTTGCAAGAATTGCTGTAGGCAAAGTTCGCACCTCACGAGGCGGCTCCGGCCAAATTACAAATTATTGTGAAATTAGGAAAAGGGAACAGATTGGGAAGAGTTGAAGCAGTTCGTTGAGAGGAATATTAATTTCCATAACGTGTTGCGTCTGCAGTCCACTCATGTGGTCGATAATTATGGTCTTTCTAGGACTTGAACTCAGAACCTCACCGAATATAGTTCTAGGCGACCGAAAGGCGTCATTGCAACCTGAACGGCAGTTTACAAGAGCGAAGGTGGCGTGACCATCGAGATACATTGTTTTCTTGTGGGTTCAGCATTAGTATATCACTCAGGAAACATGACCGTGTGGTGGTTGCCATCGCTTGAATTATTTTACCAAATGTTTCAAGAGTCTCTTTGCGAGTCGTATTGTATCCATGTACGAAGAGTACAACACGAGGTTTGGCACAGCTGCACTTCAAAATGTCGATGTTTAGTTTGTACAGTGGATCTGCGCTGCTGCAGGACGATGGAGATTCAGCTCCTCTGTCAAACTGCAAGTCTCTGATGTCGACTACGACTGGGACTGATACCAGTGGCTGCTGTTGCTGGTGAACCCTCTTTTGAAGTTTTTCTACCCCAGAATTTGCTGCCCTTTGCTTGTGCCCTGCATAAACGTTCGACCACGAGTTGATACTAACTTCCAAAGGCACCGGATTCATCCTTCAAAGAAAAATAATTTAAACGCTAATTCACCCCTAATATGAAACTTACATCGTAACTGTCACCACATCGACGAGGATCCATAAATGCGCCACCAATCGCGGCTGTGGGGGCAAACAACTCATAGGAATTATGCAACTATCCGATCTTTGCGACATTGCCCTCCATGGGGACAGCATCAACACCATGAGTGGCGCGAACGGTCATCCGCAGTTTCTGACATGCAAATTTTATGGCAGTTGCTGCGGCAAGTACACGAGGCGATCTGAAAGTGACGAGCCTGACTTGCTGTCCCCTCTGAACTACTGAGAGATCCATAAGGCCATCAGATAGCTTAAATTTTTGTCAGAAAGTAAACGACCCTCCTCCCATCGAGTAACCGGTAGTTAGATGCGTTTCCTGTATTGAAAAAGTTCACCTTAGTGTGAAACTCCTTATTCTCGCCTAATGGGTTGAATGTTTCAAAAGGTTACCAATCTCCCGCATCTCAAAAGTCAGACAGAGCAGAGATGCTGCTCTATCCGTTTTTTTAAATGCCAGACGCGAAGGTTTACCCTTAGAACTTGAATACCTTACAAAAAACAAAGAGGATTGAATGAAGCATCTCCGTGCATGCAATTTGAGCCTTAGAAAGCATTTATACTGTGGCAACGAAACGGTTAGCAGAAAGGGAAGGCAAAGGGTAGTGACGAAGGGAAATGTGGCATTCTTCCACTGGTTTTTGCAACTCTCATTACGTAATGTAAATGCAGAAAAAACTGCTCAACACACCTGCGGCATATGGTCTCTTTGCCATGCTCCGGCAAAGGACGAAAGGGAACGGAAGACATAGACGTTGGCACTGTCGATGGGTGGAAGAGGAGAACGGAGCCGACTTTCTTCCACTTTTTCAGGTGGATAGAGAGCGTCGAATTAATAAAAGTAAAAGACTAGAACAACGCTTCATACAACAACTGCTAATGGATAAAGAAGACAATAAACAGATGCATTCGTTCCCGCGCAAGCCTAAGGCGTCTTGAAAACACTGAGCATGATCATTCCGGCTGTTTGCATTTCTTCACTAGAAAACGTAACTCCAAATCTACTCTCTGGGTCACTACCCATTGTTGATCGCATACCGTCAGTGCATCGTTGCTATATCCACGCCACTGCCAAATATGTCACCAGACTTTGTAAAAAGTGGCTTGCGCACAGGAACAACCAGTGAACCAGGCAATCGGTGGTTGTCCCGAGCCACTATTGACACAAAAGGAACCACGCCGGATATGTACACTTTACTTTCAGAAGCACACCCACTAGATTTGCCACATTCTCCGAGTTTGATTTCTCGTCTATGTCATTGTCATCTGCAAAAACATGATTAAGTTCCTCATTTTATTATCAATAGTTTGTATTTTTTCAAAATTTTCAAAATTTCCTTCATCAGGATATTGTGGTCAACGATAAGAATTGTTTTCTATTAAAATTTTTGATGTTGTTTTTTTGCTGATAATGGCGCTGATATCTCCAATTCTGACTCATGTTTTATCCATACCAGAGTTTGTGTGAACATTCATAATTTTTGGAATTTTTTTTTTTTTGAAAGCAAACATCCAAATAATTTATGCGGCGCCGCGCGGAAGCTTCACAGCATCAGATGTTGCAACAGCTTCGCCAAATTGCGCATTGTAATCGGCAGCCAGAGAAACAACAACTCTTTTGTCTTCATTTACTTTTTCTGCACCATCGCTGTCACCAAAACCACCACCAACCATTGTGGCATCATTTTTAGCAGCTTCAGCGGCCGCAACCATGGCAACCGCTTTTGCACCCTCCCCTCCACTTTTCAACGCCTCGATTTCTTTTAAAGCAGCAAGCTCCGCGGCATTCAAAAAGCGCCCTCCTTTTCCCCTCGGCCTCCTCATTGCATGTTTGTGTCGCGATTCGTGCGTATAACTTGCACCATTGGCAGCCATTGTAGCAGTGGCAGCCGCGTTTGTTCCTGCGATGACACTGTATTTTGCACGGAGTGCGGCGCGCGCCTCGCGTCGTTTGAGAATGCGGTAGTATTGTTTAGCGTTCACGTACAATGGCGATGGTGACTGCGACTGTGATTGTTGTCCTTGTTTCTGGTGATTGTGGCCATCTTGATGTTCAAGTTGTTGTTGTTGTTGCTGTTGTTGTTGTTGTTGTTGCTGTTGCTGTATGAAGGAGAGTGGATTATTGAGAGATTGTTGCTGAGCTTTTTGAAGAAGGCGGGAGAGTTGCTGCTGTTGGTAATTTTGTTGTTGGCCAACTTGATGGGGCGACGTAATAAAGGTATTATTGCCATGATTCACCAAAAGTTGCTGATATTGCTGCTGCTGTTGCTGTTGCTGAAAGTTAACAAGAGCAAGTGGAATTTGATGCTGAGATTGTTCTGAATAGAAAACAACGATGTTCAATTCTTGGATACTGGGAACAAAGGAAATAAGGAAAATCAGCACCTGGCAAGTTAATTTTGATACCAGAAGATAAATAAGCGGCGGCAGATATAGCTTCATGAGAGAGAGGCAGCTGCAGCTGTGATTGCGATTGAGCTCGCAGGGTTGGAGAGGCGTTAGACGGTAAGTTTATTTCGGCGGCTGAATGGTGGTTTTGTGCAAGATTGGAACTGTTTGCGTTGTGGAGCGATGGTGGATAATTCATTGGATCGATGAGGTGAGTAAAACGATTGTTTTGATTGGCTGGATGATTTCCGCAGTGTTTGTACTGGCCAATCAGTTGTCAGAGCTGTGTTTAGAGCAGCAAGGCGCTGACCGAAAGAGAAGGGATCTGAGAGAGAAGGAGCACAGGGAAATGGTCCGGAAGAAAGGGGGCAACGCGACTCGCTGCGAGACTCTTGATGCTGATTGGCTGTGTTAGCGACGGCGCCTCTGATTGGTCAGTTTCTTGGGAGAAAAAAGAAACAAAGAAAAGAGATGGGCGACACGGAGACGGAGTTTGCGGTGCTGGCGGCGCAACAGCTTGGCGGGGCGACGGCGGTGGAGATGCGTGTGCGCGGGCAGGTGTGTATCTCTGTGCGCCCTGCGTTGCTGATGTCTTGTCTTCTTGAACCAGGCGCTTCTCCGCCGCGTCGGCTCCGCCCAGCCAATCAACGCCGCCCAGGTCTTGGCGCTTGGTGGCGTGGCCGACCGCGCCGCACGTGCCCGCCTCATCGACGCCAAGCTCGCGGCCGGCTGGCGTGTCGACCGCGTGTCCCAGGGCCCAGCGCGTCTACTCGGCGTGTGGTAATTATTTCTATTCCTTATTTCATTTGTGTCCTTATCCGCTCTTTGTTCCATCAGGATCTCGGCCGACAATGCTCTCCTCTTGGCCCGCGAATACGGTGTCGAGAATGCAATCGAAAAACTTCTTGAATTCGACGTTGTTGGAAAAAAACTGGGCCAAACATCTGTTCCGATTGCTTTCCAAGATAAACAACTCAAACGAAAAGACCCCACCGACAGCGCACAAGTGCCAGCAAATTCTGCCAAGCGCATCGCGAATTCCTCGTCTTCTTCTCCGGCGTTGCTGCATTCAACCACTGCAAAAATAAACTTTTCTGCCGCAACAACAAATAGCAATAGCAGCAGTAGTATCTCCGGGAGTATAAACAATGATGATGTAAATGACGATGATTCTGTCGATGACAATATTGACGTCGATGTCGAAGACGACGAGTCTAGTGATCTGCTGCATAGATCAATCAACGCGGGATCTTCAGTCCAAATCCCTCCAATTCCAAAAAAATACACCGCGGCCGTCCCACTCCCATCGAACTTTTCAATGTCCATCAAAATTCCAGACCCGTTCACCCGTCCAAAGCAATCGAAACTCGAAAAATCAAAATCTTTTCTCATGAACCTGTTTCTAAATCCTGAGGCTGAATTCGAATCATCTTTTCCAGTTTTTTCGATTCCTGAAGATATCGATATTACAGTTCCGCTCGATTCGAAAGGCAACACTGCATTTCACTGGGCAGCGTCTCTTGGACGCGTGCAAACACTCAGATTGTTGATAAACGCGTATGAATCGTCTGCGATACCGAAAAACTTTTCAGGCGAAACTCCTCTTATGTGTGCAGTTGCTCTAGAAAACACATGCACTACAAAGTCTTTTGATTCTGTCTTGAAATGCCTGCTCAAAATTAATGAAAATAATTTTCAAGACCGCAGTGACAGTACTATCAATTCAGAACATATTCTTGCCACGATTTCTGAGACAAATTACGCAAAGCAGACAGTGTTCCATTATACTGTGGCTGCCGTTCCAGAAAAGATTAATGCCAGTACATGTGAATTTTATCTCGAATCTATTAAACGTGTGCTCAAAACCGCAGACATTAATTTCAAAAACTCGAAAACCGTATCATTGTTGGATGAAAAAGACTGGAACTCTAATACAGCTGTTGACATTGCGCGAAGGCAGATTCAAGGATGTGAAAAAATTCTAGGACTCCTGAAAGATCTCGGTGCCACAACTGCATACTTGATTTCAAAAAGTGTGGACATTGAAGATTCTAAATATATGGAAGTTGATTCTATTGAAGCCACTTCAAAACCCGAACCTCTTGAGTCATTGCCAATCCAAGCTGTTATAAAGGCGAAACGATTGCTCATTCCAGCAACAAGAAGCAACCCCGAATTTATTAAAGAAGCTGTCGAAATCCAAAATAGTAATCACCAACTTTATTAAACTCAACTGATACCATTGACAAAATAAAATAAAATAATATAACAGACACACTGTTGATGCTCGAACAACTTTCAGAAACTTACAACTCAGCTTTACTATTGCAAACGGAAAAGCTCGAATCCTTTGACTCGAAAATCGATACCCTCCAATCCCAGATAAAATTTCTGCGCAAAGAAAACAAAGACCTCCGTGCCCAAAATATCCGCATCTCTGAACTCACCCATCGCATTGCCCTTGCCGACCGCGCTCTTGAATCTGAGAAAAACACGACCCTCAGTACCGCTCCCGCCGTTCCAACATCAAACACTACCATTTTAATTGATAAAAATATTACCCCAGCTGACAACGTGAAATCCCTTCAGCAGGAATTCGAGCGACTGCAAACGCAGTTCAAGCGCGGTGAGAAACGAATCCGAGCATTAGGCGAGGAAAAAATGGCTTTGTGTGTGAATGGGTTTAGTGATGTTGGTGCTGGAGGGCGAAATGAGTATTCAAAAAGCGTTGCAGATATGCGAAAGATTATTGCATTTTCTTGTGATGTGCCGATGGACCAGATTGATGAATTTATTGAACCAATTTTAGAGGCTTTGAAAGCTTCGGCAACCTCTTTGACTGATGGCATTTTTAATGGAAAAAAATTGAAATAAATCTTTTTTGTGACACTTTCCTTTTTTTAAAAATAATTTGCTGTTTTATTACGTGTCACATTCGAAATTTATCAATGCAAAAAACAACAGCTAAGATTTCAGTAGAATATATTATATGTATATAAACAAACTATAAACACAATCAAATAAAAAAAGAGAGAAAAAAGGAAAAGAAATATATAAGTCTTGGCAACAAAAGAGTGTAACTTTTGATTTCGATGTTGTACAAATCTTTCATATCATTATGTGAAAACAACACACTCAGCACACTCAAAAATATCGTTAACTTACTAATCAGTACAAGCCGAACATTTAAAATAGTTTGAGCAAATTTTCGAAGAAGCGCTTTGCCTCTGGCTTCATGTTAAAAAAAGCACGTATTTAGTCAAAATCAACCTTACTTTTAAATTTTAAAAAAAAAAAACTAACTTTATCTTGAAATATTATTATTATTATTATTATTACTATCATGGAATCAAAGAATCCCTATTCTTCCGAAGACTCCTCTGACTCAAACTAACAGGCACGCCACCACCTCCTCCAAAAAGTGCACTACTCCTCCGCCGTCCATTCGCCTCCTGCACAGCCAACCGCGCCATATCCGGTCCCTGCTTTTTTCGCGTCTGCAGCACATACGACGCCCCACTCCTCGACGCATCTTCAGTGCCCATCAGCAACTGACTCCGCGTGCTTGCAAACGAGCTAGTGCTGGCGTTTTCAAACGAACTGGATCGACGGTCGAGTATTGACGCGCTGTATAGCATCGTCGTGTCGGTTGCTTTTGGGATCCGGAAATATTCTGGCTGTGTTAGTGCCGACGCGTTTTGGTCACTGTTAGTCGGATGAGGCGGAGACAATTGCTGTTGTGGCAAGTGCGGTGGTGTTGGCGGTGGCAAGTTGCGCGAAGATGAAGATAGTGGTGACGGTGGAATAGCGCGCAAAACATTTGAGGCGCTGTGTGATCGGATACTTCTTTGAATTGGAGAGCCATTGTCAGACAGCGGTATAGCTGTTTGAGGTGGCGTTGGATCCAGTTGTCTGCCTGGTGTTGTTGATTGTGATTGGAGAGAAGAACCACGTGTAATGAGCGATTCTCGAGACATGCTACGCATTGATGCTAACTGTCCTCGCCCAGGAATCGTTGGCGAGAATGTATATGATGGCTCATGTCGATCAAGCTGTGACACCGCATATGAGGGAGGCTCGGGTAATATTATTGGTGGGGGTGGCGGCGGGGGTTTGTTTGAAGACCTTTTGGCTTTTTTCAGTACATCTGATGCATCAATTAAAGTTGAAGAGGTGGGCGTTTGATGTATTTCTACTTCGCCAGAATCAGGCGATATTGCACGCGGAGCCAGAGCTTTTAATTCATTTTCCAGTATATTCAATGTTGTGGGCCGTGATACAGCGTCTTCGTTTTCAATTTCTGAAAAAATGTTTTTGCAAAATAATAAAGCATTAGCACACAAACATACAAAAAATCATAAAAACCAGAAGAATTCCTCAAGACTGTGATCCCAATAACTGATTCAGACGGTGGGGAAACTGGAGAAAACGTGAGTAGTGGCGGTGTCGCAGAAACTACTTCTGCAACTGGCGTAAAGTTTATTTGAGAAACGCTAACGAATTCTGGATTCAATGGTGGAGGCGGCGGTGGAGCTTTATGCTTTTTTTTCTTGCGATGTGACTTTGTGTTTGAAGGTGCTGTTGTTGCAGCAGCCTCTTGGACAGGCGCCATTAATTCACGCGGCGGTGCAGAAGGTAATGGCAGAGGGGACACATTATCCTGCTTTGGAACGGGTGTTGCAGGCGATGAAGAAGGAACACGCTTCTTTTTCTTTCGAATTTTGTTGGGTGACTCGAGATTCTCGTTTGTTGGTATTGTTAAGATATTTTCAGGACTTGGCACATTTGCTGTCAATAACGCGATTTCCTGGACACTTTTTAATAGATTTGCTGAAGAAGAGTTTTCTTTTGTAATTGCGGATGTATCGTTTGTTGCACTTGAATGCAGACCAGTAGTACAATTTTCACATACAATTTTTGGATTAACTTGTTGATCGTGATAATTCTCATTCGGTATCAATTTCGCAGGTACAGATAGATTTTCTATAATCTCAACGCTGGTTTGAACAGATCGCGAAACAAATTTCTGTAAATTATTATCTACAAAAGCATCCACGTTGGAATCATTTACTGCAGCTTGAGCATGGGATTTTTGCGTATTCAATAGCGACAATTTGAAAACATCCGGGTCAAGATTTACGCTCCCTCTTGTGCTGCGCGATATTTGAACAAGCATTAAATTTGTTTGCGATTGTAAAGCGGATTCATCTTGTTTTGAAAGCCCACAGAATTCAGAGTTTTCTGGAATTTCGGGATATATTTTTTGCAAAGATTTGCTCAGGATGTTTGTTAGCTTGTCTGTTAAAGTCCTGCGGCGCTCGGGATTGATTTGAATGTTTTCGATTGTTTCGAATACTTCCTCTTTTTCAGTACGGTTTTCAGCCTGAGAAGTTTGAAACAGTTCAGTGTTGCAAGTACCAGAAATTTCTTTTGGTCGATCGAAAGACTCAAGTGCATTTGTTTTCGCGTCAAGCCTTTTGGATTTTGATTTGTCTGACACGATGGACAAAACTTCATCAGAATATGGCACAAGTAATTTTAATGACACTTTCGGATCATGTTCAGTTCCCAGGTAAATATACAGCGTCCCAATAAATTTCGTGCAGGATTCAAATCCTCGACAAAGTTCAGCGTGAGATTTCATCAACTTTGTTCGCCGAAATATTCTATTGTCCATGAGCGTTTTGTCGAGTTTATGTTTTAAAAGGTCATGCCGATGATTGTTTGACGTGTTGCTGTTCCCGCCGGTTATTTGTTCTTGTCCTCCAGACATGACTGACACCCGTCTGTCTGTAGGTGCAGATTTGTTTGCAGCTCGTGGGGGTTTTGCTGAAGGTCTTCCGAAAAACGATTGCTTAATATTCATAGAATCAAGTTTGCGGACTAAATCTAGTGCCGATTTTTCGCGTTCATTTACATTAAAAAGCGTTCTTTCGAGATATTGAAGGCAGCTATGGACAACGGCGATTGGTTTCTCAAGGTTTAAACCATTTACAGCTGTTGATTTGGTTTTTGAATGAGCAGACCGTTTGATTGCTTGAGCCCAGCTGGAGTACATTGCCATATATTTTTGTTGTTGCCGGCACTCAATATTTGGCATCGCGGTTCCATCATCAAATGCATAGCAACTCATTTGCTGGACGATAGAATGCGAATCCCCTTCCAAATTCAACCATTCAATGCTTTTGTTAACATAGGCAATTTCAGCGTCTCGTAATTCCAGCCACAGTTTACAAGAGATTTCCGCCAAATAATGCCACCGTTTAATCAACTTTAGTCTATTTTTGCAAACGCGTGCATTGGTTTCAGGATTTTGAAAACTGAGCATTTTTTGTTGTTTTGATGCAAATGCCAGGTCAGCAGTGTTCGAGACGGATCGTCGCCGCGTGGCCATGGTTCGTGAAGTCGACGAGTCGATTTGAACGCCCATAAGTGCAAGTTTAAGTGCCGCACCACTGCCAACAGCTTGAGCAACGAATTTATTGTATTGGTAACACACGCGTTTCATTTTATCAAAGATTTGAGAAAATCTTGTCCAGAGTGATCCTTGGGCCAGGAATACCGAGTGAATGGAGTCGACCAACTTGTCGTCACGAAATGATACCAAATCTAGTCGTTTATGATGTTCGAGTTTGATTAACTGGTCAAGGAGTGTGCGGGCATGTTTTTGAGGGGCGAGGTCAAGTGCGTCACACCCAGTAATTATTTCCTCAGGATCAACATGATTGCGTCGTTTCCGGCGTGAATTCTTCGCAATTGTGCGAGAAGCCGTCAAATTAATAGTGTTGGTAGAGCTCTTAAAGTCTCTGGATTTGGACAAGTCAAGTTTTGCTGAAATTGATTGGAAGATTATAATTTGGGCGGCCAGCCGTTTAATTGAATCATGATGGTCACGTTGCAGTGACAAAATATTCGCTAACAGTGAAGAGTGATTGTCAATGGCTTCGAGAAAAGCTGTTGAAGCGACAGAAAGCTCAATTGCGGTGAGGGACAAATTTTTGAAGGCTTTTGAAAAAGGAATATCTTTTTCTTCCTGTTTGAACGTAAGCCTTTTTGTTCGGACGTGTCCAAAAAAAAAAAAAAAAAGGAAAACAAAGAACCTCGGCCCATAAAGCGCCGGCACAGCAGGCGCCGTCGAGAGCATCGACGAGAGAAACAAAGCTCGCCCGCCATGCGAGAAGGGCAATAGTTGCGGCACGCAAAGTGACTTTGGCAGCTTTTGACGCGTAGACTTCGCTCGATCCGTTCTTGTTTTTGTTTTTGAGGCTGGGGTAAGTGCTGGCCGACGGAGCACAGCCCATTTGAACGCGAATTGTCAAAAGTTTGGAGTGATAACAAATCACAAGAATAATAATTATTTGAATGATGGCAGCGCGGCAAGAAAAAGCAAAAGGGCGGTTCGCAAACACGCGGCTGGGACTGGTGCTGTCGATGGTTGCGCCGCTGCTTTGCGTCAACGAGTTTGTCGTGTCGGTGAGCCCAATCAACGGCAAGTCGATGACGCCGACGCTGAATCCCGACACGCTGCGGCACGACCAGCGCGACTGGGGTGAGTCACGCTGACTGACTCGCGCACACTCAACTCACGGCGCGCAGTTCTGCTGGACAGACTGGCGGTGCGGCGGCCGACGCTGGCCGTGGCGCGCGGCGACGTGGTGACGTTCACGGCGCCGCACGACCCCGCGGCGACGCTGGTCAAGCGCGTCGTGGCGCTCGAGGGCGACGTGGTGCACACGCGTCCGCCGCCGGCCCTGCGCTACAACTACTCCGCCAGCTCTGCCGCTGCCGCTGCCGCCCTCGCTGCGCCGCCGCCGCGCGTCGTCAAAATCCCCAAGGGCTTCTGCTGGGTCGAGTCCGACGAATCATATCGCGGCATCGATTCAAACGTCTTTGGCCCCATCCCGCTCGGCCTGCTGCAGGCTCGCACCAAATATATTGTCTGGCCGCCCGAACGCATCGGCCCCATTACCGATATCAAACCGAGAAAAGGAATTGAATATTGGTATTAGTGAATCTTCGAACTGCAAAAATAAACTCGGAAATAATGAAAGTATTCCATACTATCCATATTACAATATATTCATCAAATAAACCATTCTCCTGGCGCCGAATGGCTCACATCAATTTCAAGGTGGCCTTTTACCGCTGACCCAATGTTTGAGAAATCGAGCAAAAATGTGTCATGTCCATAAACGCCATCGATTTCAAAATGTGTCACCATATTGTTTCCCGCCGCCTTCAGACACGTCGCTATTTCTTTTTGCTGCCACGAAGGAATCAGAAAATCAGATTTGACTCCAATCACGAGCACGGGGCACTTAATTGTAGACATTCCTTTGGTCAAATGATGCGTGTGCGTATAATCCGTGACGTTCTTGTCCTCCTTGTCTCTGAAATTGTGTACGGATTCATGCAAAATATGCTTGGTGTCGTTATTTGTATCAAAATCAAGACGATCACTCATATCAAACATGTCCATTGCACGTGAAAGATAGAGAAATGAATTTGCATCGTATCTCCATTTTTTTCCCTGATGATCCAGGTATGATTCAATCATGAAATCTGTCGACAGCCCTTGCTTGGATTTTGGATCAACGCGTTTCCTGCCAAACCGTATTTCCCATTCGGGCCCAGATCGATAAGTGATTGTTCCAATCTGTCTCGCCAGCTGAGGAATAAATTCACGGGTCAACTCAAAAAAAAGAAAAAAGTACTATTGTACATTAAAAACTTACATTGAGTCCTTTTTGTGGCGGCTCGCCGTCATAATATTTTCCATCTTTCCAATTAATATCACTCATGAGGACTTGTCGCTGCGCATGCCTCAATGCAATCGAATAAGGATGCGACCTAGCCGCCGCAGAAATCGAAACAATTCTTCCAACCCGATGCGGATATAATGCTGCAACCGCCAGCGAAGTCATTCCACCCATTGAGCTACCGACAACTGCATGCGCGCGTTCAACTCCAAGGCTGTCCAATAGGCGAAACTGTGTGCGTGCAATATCCCAAACCGTCACCAGTGGGAAATCAGTTGCGTACCGATTGCCAGTTGCTGGATTTATCGATGCCGGGCCGGTGGACCCGTAACACCCACCAAGTGAATTTGTACATATGATATGGAATTTTTCAGTATCTAATGGAAGTCCGGGACCTTTGTTTATTCAGTTTTAGTGTTCAAATGTTTTATACTTTTTAATTAAATCTCACCAATAAACTTTTCCCACCATCCATCCTGCCTATTCCCATAATGACTCTTCGCATGACTAGAATCACTCATTCCAGTGGTCAACAGAATCACATTATCTTTGCGTTCGTTCATTTTGCCCCAAGATTCATAAGCGATCTCGAAACTCGGAAGCTCGCCGCCAAGATGCATTTTGAACGGCGCGTCATGTTTATATAGCTCGTATGGTTTATTCGATCGAAATACTTGCGGTTTAATTACAGGCGGGGATGGTGGTCGCGGTGATTTATGGTCTGTCGCCGGTTGCTGTGCGACTGTTGCGAGACGAAACTGCGTCGATGCGCTTGAAATTCCAGATAGCGTTCGTGAAATCGATGAGTTGGAAAACTTGCGAATTACGAAACGCAAGTACTGTTGAACCGGCAGTGCAACTGCCATTCGAGAATTTTTTTTTTTCAAAATATTACACTCGTTTACACACCTTCAAAATCATTCCAAAAATCAACCGCCTCAAAAGACTTTTTTGAGTTCTGAGGTGTCAACTTTAAATAATACAACAAACGAGGAAAATAATTAATCAAGAAGCTGCTGCATGCCCAAGAACGATTTCATTTTCCAAATACCCTTTGACAGCATACCCAATATTAGTGACATCATGCAGGAAAGTATCGTGCCCGAAAGCTCCGTCGACTTCAAAATACGAAATCCGCGTATTACCAGCCTCTTTCAACAATGTTGCGATTTCGTGTTGTTGCCAAACAGGAATCGAAAAGTCAGATTTCGCACCAATGACAAGAGCTGGGCATTTAATTGATGCTATCGCAGCCGATAAGTCTTTTTTGTAATTGTAATTGTGCTGGTTACTTTTACGATCAGTTTGAGAAGTTTGGTGCGTGGTAGTGGTGCCGGATGTAATGCTTGCGGCGAAATCGGGCCATTGACTCAAATCAAACATGTCCATTGCTCGTGAAATGTATAAAAACGAATTTGGGTCGTACTGAGTTTTCCATTCTTCTCCCTGATTGCCGCTCATTATGTTATTGCACCCCCGAAAAAAAGATGGAAAAAAAAAAAAAAGAAATACCTGTTTGTGGATATATGTTTCAATTAAATAATCAGGCTCGAATCTACGTTTGGAAAATTCATTTGTTCTTTTTCTACCAAAGCTAGTTTCCCACTGGGGGCTAAAGCTATTCGTAATTTTCCCAATTTGCCGTGCCAACTTGAATGTGCGAATAGCATGTCGAAAAAAGAAATATTATCT
>JADGJH010000579.1:0-11030 GCA_027596945.1 Physocladia obscura
TTTTTGTTTTTTGTTTTGTATTTTTTATTATTATTTTTTTTATACTTTTTCTTACTTTTTTATTTTTTATTTTTTTTAATTATTATTGTTTAATAGGGGGGTTGGTGAAGTGCAGGTATAAATTAAACACAAAATTCTTTTTCAAGATTATAATTATCATCTGCGGTAATGCTGAAATTGCAGGACACCCTGTTGCAAAAAAATATAAATAAGAAAAAAAAAGAACGAAATATCCATGAATTTTCAGTTGCAATCAAATACTATCTTGTAGTACCACACTCTTCCGATAATCCATGCTTTACACACATATACAAAAAATACAAAAATCTCATAAAAAGTTTATCCCAAATCTGCAAGATCTAGTCAATTTTTTGCTGGGAAACCCCTGAGAACTCCTTTTTTTTTCTTAATAGATACTGTGAAAGAATATAAAGTTCATTTCATTAACAGTGAAATTCAAGTACTGGGATTAAACGTTCTTTTACATTCGAATGCTAAAAAAATTGGGGGTTTTTTTTAATCAATATTGAGGGATAATAATTGAAGCTCAAAAGTTTTATTTTGAGGCATGAAAAACTGGGGATTCAAAAAAAAGTTCTTTTCCTGGAAATAAATAAGATTTTTTCCAGATTCGAAAGTGACTGACATTGTATTTTTTTTTTCACTGAAAAAATTTTGTCCCAGCAGAGCTTTAAATTCTGTGAATCACTGTCACACAAGAAGGCTAAATCACGTAATTACAAATAGGCACGTGATGCCATGGAAGATTTTATCTAAAATCAAATTGCAACTTGAATGAACAATGCATTTTTGTAAACAACTGGTTTAACACTAGTGAACACCTATTCAACAATTGAACAATGGAAGGAAGAAAATTGGTTGACGCATATCTCTCTTCCCAAAAACCTACAACTAAGTTCAGCACAGATAAACTAAGATTGAGTTTTATTCCATTTGTACCTGCCAGCAGCAAGAGAGTAATGGATGTTTTTGTTATACCACTAAAATATTGCAACATGCTCTTACCTGAAGAAGAAACAAGATTGCACCAAGAAAACATCACACCAGCCCTCTCCATGTACAGTGAAACTGGCTACTTGGCAGAGACCCAGTGGAAACCTGTTTTGGAAGAGTTAAAAGCAGTTTGGTCAATATTTCACCCTGGCCTTACACCTGTGTTGATTTGTGATAAGACATCCTCACCTTGTGTTTTGGGCTCAAAATTGAAGGTTTTTTGTTACCCCCGAATACAACACACTTCCTACAGCCCCTAGATCCATTAATCTTCCACAACATGAAAAACCAGATTTGTCATCTTTACCCAAAAACAGCAACAGATTCCCTGAGCAAACTTGGTGAGAAGCTCATCTTGATTGCTTTAGATGCTTGATCATGTCTCACATCCCAGATTATCTGTTTGTCCTTTGAGCACACAGGAATCTTTCCTTTTAAGCAATGGCCAACATCAACACTCAATCAGCTGACTGTTGAATCCTGCAAAGTTGAATTCACTTGAACTGGTGGAATTGGCACAGTAAAGTATAATTTAGTTTTTTTATTATTATTAATTTCCAAGAATGGAACAACAATTTAAAATGCCCAATTCTGTGCCTTAAAATAAAAACTTTTGTACCTCATTTCTAATGCCTCAATATTGATTAAAAACTAATTTCTTAGCAAAAAAAAATTTTTCAAATGTAAACAATAAAGTTAGAACATTTAATCCCTATTCTTGAATTTCACTGTGAATGAAATAAATATTATTTTCTTTCACAGTTATCTAATAAGTAATATTTCTATTTTCAATTCTATTAAATATTATTTAGCATCTATTCAGCTTGTATAACACATTTTATTTCTTAAATCTAACACTGATGTAAAAACTGCACAAAATACTGCCAAAACAATTCTGAAGATATTCAGTAACTTGATTATTGCATTGTCTGTCAAAAAATTACCAGTAAAGGCAGATAAGGTGATGGTTGCAGATCAAATCTACACTTACCAAGGAGTTTGATTAGTACAACAGAATGCTATGGATAAAAAGAAAACCAAGTCAACAAGAAGCAGATATGGGCTCAGTTGGAAAATCAAATGGGAAAATGTGTGTTTGGTCAAAAAAGTCACAAAACAATACAACAGAATATTAAACAACAAACGATGCTCAGTTAAATACTACAAAGGGACAAAATTGTTTATTTGCTTGGTTTGCAAAACATTCAGATTATGCACTCACTGCAAGATGCATAACAAGGATCAACTGAATGCACATAATCAAAGTTGTAAAGAAAGTAGTTGACATCAGTTTATGATCTCCCTCTCATTGTTTGGAAGAATCTATCTTTTCTGCTATTGTTTCATCAAATAAAAATCTATTTGTTTTATGTATTTTCAACTTTCATATGTGTAACAAGGGGTTTTAGAGATGATATAATTTTATTGATTTGTTGTGACTATTTCAGAAAAGAAACCGACAGTTTTTATACATTTTCAAGTGTCTTGGTGGCACCTTGGCTTGATTAGTCACCTGGTATCTTAGCTAAGTGGGAAATGCTCTATTTGTCAATTTTGGTGATACAAGCCATGTCTTTAATCAAAATCCTGGCAGGTGGCATCAAATTTTCCATTTTTCCATGCAAATTTTTCGAAGTTAGAGCACTTGGAAAAACTTACCTATCGATCCATCACTTGTGAAACATACAACATGTTGTCACAAGTACATACAATTAATATAGAGCCATTTCTAGACTTCTGCATCAATTGTGAATGAGTAATAAAAATAGTTCTATCTTTACAGCCCATTGTGGCACATTGCACTGAGTACCACTACAGAAGCGTGGGCTGTTGTACCAATAGTGTTTTTGGACAAAAGTATAGCTTTATTCATCCCTTTTATCATTACAATGTTACCCTTGTTATTTACACAAGCTGAGGTCTCTTGTATACATAACAGGCCCGGAGAGAGTCACTATGTGTATATATTACATTACTCAATGATAAAGAAATGCTGTTTAATAAGGCAGCTGAAAAACATACAGAAATATTGTGTATGATGTTTCTTGTGTAATTTATTATCTTTACACATTATTTCAGTGTGGTGATCACTGAAGATGACCTTTTTTAGTTGTTAGGGTATCTCAGTTATGATTAGACCTTGAATTCCAAATCTTTAATGAAAGCTTTGTATTTCAATTCTTATTTATTATATATATATTGTACACAGAAAATTAATGGACTAATTATATTTGGCAGTGAATTATTCCAGACTGTTGCCACTGGTTATGAAATTTTAACAATATGCATGTGTTTGTGTTTTAAGAAGGTTGGGAGACATTTTCTGGTTGGTCAAATTTCAAGTCATTTGGCCATTTTTCAAGATTCACTCCATGGCAAGATTTTTTCTAAAATGTTGAGGTGATAGTTATATTTGACAATACTTATATTTTGCACATTTAGAAAATGCAGCAGTTATTTGCAAAATTGTACTGATACATGTATGGCTTAAAGTTATCAGTTGCTAACTTGCAAATTTTTCTTGTGGGAACTGTAAAAGCAAAATAAAAGTATATAAAATTACAAGAACACTTTCTATAAAATTTGTAATAGTTTTTGTTAGCTTCAAAAACTTTTTACCTTTTTTTCTACCCACCTTCATGTGGGGAATGCATTTTCTATATTTTCTATGCTGTTTCATAAAGCTTCAAGCTCAGTACAAGATTATCAATGTCTTCAATTTAATTGATCCCAGTGAAACAACAGTTTGCCAAAAAAGCCCATGCCCAAAGCAATTTTCCAGCACAGCATTCAACTTATAAAATTTTTGTAAGTTGTTATTTTGTAGACAAAATCTTCATTTCCACAGTCCAATTTTACCATTTGTGGTTCTTTATTCTCTGAGACATACTTTGTGCAGGTTTTATTTTCTTCTGTTCTGTGGTTTCTGGTTGTGCATCCTTCACATTCTATGGCAAATTCTGTGTTTTTTGTTCTCAGTGCCTCTATTCAGGCCCTCTTATTTTGTGTGTCATCATCTGAGCAATGTGCCACATATCTAATTGTGAGTTTTTTAGGTGTGTTGTTTTAAATACCAACACTCAATCTTTTTGCATAATTTCATTGATTCTACCCATTAAAGTTATGCAATTGTTTGATTTCCATTCTATAATGTTATCAATCTTGAAAGTTGACATGATCATTTTTAGGTCTTTTCCTGCAAATGGGTTTGAATTTGTGACTGCCTGCTTTTCTAGCAGTGTTTTTCCCTCTTTACCTTTTAATGTGTTATACCAATTGTTGGTATCATTTTTTGGATACCTGCAATTCATGTCTTTTATTGTGAGAAGGCTTGTACTGTCTGCACATAGAAATTTTCCAGAAATATTATATCATGGTATGCCAGATTTTCTGCTATTTGATTATATATTACATTGTTTCCTATTGCATGGAATATTAAAGTTTCACCACCCTCTACTTTGCCAAATTCTTTTATTGGTATGTCTTCTTTAGTGCTGTATTTAGTTACACAAAAAAAAAGGTGAGAATTGGTGTTTGTGCATTTTTGCCATGACTGTGGCCAAGAAGTGTTGGTATTTTTAATTCTAGTTGGAAATGGTTCATTTAGGATGGATTATGGTAGTGCCAGTGCTCCTTGTAGCTGTAGAACCTGTATTCTCATTGCATCGCAAATTTGGCTGTCTTCATTCATCTAGATTGTGGTATTTGTAGCTAAGTCCACATTGTAATGTTCATTCCAACTTTCAAGTTTGCCTATTTGACTATATTCCAGGATTGAGTCTGGCGTGTCTCTTTATAGTGCTTTTTGCTTATAAAGCTGGTTTATTTTGGTATACAATTTGTCAATCATTGCTACTGGGATGCCTGCAGTCAGCCATTTGTATCTGGTTTGTTGTAGTAATATTTGGTTTATTATACTTGCCACACCTTTTGTGTTATTCTTTTATCTTGGAGAATGTCACATGGATCCTTTATTTGCTCTTTCTATTTTTTCTATAGCTAGTTTGCAATTATTGGAGGCTATGAAGTAGTTTCCTAGCAGCTGTTCACCATTGTTTCCAGTTTTAATTTCTATTTCTCTTTATTTTTCACCATCCCAGTATAGTTTCCATCCTGGATCTTTCATGTTCATTGCAACAACTTTTTTTTTGTTGTGCTTGCTTCAATTGTATTTCCTTCCATGAACTTTATTCTGAGACTTTTTTGTAGTTCTAGCTCTTTCTTACTTTTTGCAATAAGTGTGGTATCATCAACATATGCAAGTAATGCAACTTGCTCAGTGAGAATTTCTTTTCCCAATCTTTACCATTATAATTTGTTTTGCATTGCACTTCAAATTGTGTCCTGTTGTGTATTTGTCAATTGTGCACAGGAAAGTATCCCAGAAGATTCTCCATTCAAGTGGAGTCAGTACTGATCCTTGTTGCATATCATTGTACCAGATTTTATAGCCTCTGTTACACTAGCAGCTGTGAATACTTGGATTTTAATGCTTTTTTGTGGGTTGTATTTGAATGCTGAATATTTGTATGGGAGTTTGATTCTATTGTGGGTATGCATGACTGCTTCCACACTAACTGAGTAACATGCTTTTTTGATGTCTAGAAGTGTTGTGTATAATGATTCTTTGTTTTTCCCTTTACAGTCATCAATTACTGCTCAGACTATGTGAACTACTGGCTCTGTTGACTCGCATTTTGGTACAGACATATTTCTTCCTTTTTATTTTATTATTTTTCTAGTAGTTATACCCTTTGTATTTTGATGTTAGAGGATATCAATTATGCACTTGTTGTCAATCTATTTTATGTGTTCCGAGACAATTTTTACATATTTATGGTCATTGATCTGATGGAGTGCAGGGACTTGCATTTCCATCATGACAAACACCATGGCTTTTCATCATTAGATCGTGGGCTAGTGACGTCACTGTCACCATTGTATACTTGCATAGTAAAATATTTCACATAGAGATTTGAGGCCTAACCATGGTTTTTTGTGTTGTTTTGTTTTTTATTATTGATCTTTTTTTATTTTTTTGGTTATTGTCTATTTTGTTGAAAATGTCTTTTTTCTGAGTTTTCAATAAACAATCCAATGGAATCAATTTGAGTTCAAGTTACATTGATGCAAGCTAATGCAAACACCAGAGTCCATGTGCTGTTTGACTACTACTATCATTGCATGTCTCCAGCACAAATTGGTGCAATTTTCTGCAAATCAACTTGCACCATCAACAGATGGATTTCCCAATATGAATCAGATGGCACATTGACAAGGAAGGCTCAAAAATTAGTAGATCAAAAGTTCTCCACCTTTCAGAAGCAATGTATACTTGAATACTTTATTGAATCACTGCTGTCATTCTTGGACAAAGCTCAAGCTACATTTCACAAACAATGGCATAAGCAAATTAGTTTTTCTCATATTTGGCATATAATCCATGTTGCCGGCCTCACATGGAAAAGTCTCGAGCATTGAGCCATGCATATCAAAGAAGCTGATATTATGAGATTCACACATGAATTGAACTCAATAGACTGGACACTACACAATATAGTTTTCTTAGACAAAGTTTCATTCAATAATCGCAAAATGCTAAGGCGCCATGGATATGCATTCAAAGGGAAGAAACTTTATTTGAGAGGTGAGTATCAAAGACTCCCTTGCATTTCACTTTTGTGTTTTATCAACAGTACTGGGCTTCTGGAAGCGTTTCAAATGAAAGGAACATTTAAAAAATCTAAGTTCACACAATACTGTCTGCAACTGGCTGCAGAGCATAAACAGATGCAAAAACATCCAGGACAAAATTCAGTTTGGATCCTCGATGGCGCAAAAATACACAAATTGGCAGAGCTGAGGTGCACTGGGATAATTCCCATATTCCTCCCAGCCTACTGTCCTTTCTTCAACCCAACTGAAATTTTTTTTGGTTTACTCAAAGCAAAACTTTGTCGGGATTATAAAGAAGAAGCAGTTACTGCAAAAAACCTTCACCTGGTAATTGCAAAGTCACCAGTAAAATATTGAAATTTTGACATGCATTCTATTTTTTGCCATTGCGACTATGTATGCACAAGACACTTTGATCCTCAGATAGGGCATAAAATAGATGTAAAGTCAATGGGATATAAATAAAGTCTCAATTATTAAATGTTTTAAACTTGTTTTAATTATTTAATGTTTTAAACTTGTCTATTAAATGTTTTAAATTCATTTATTTCAAACTTCTCTTTCTTCAACCCCTCCATCATCTGAGTCCCTGGAATGATCTGGGTCAGAGCTTTTAATTTGACCATTTGAACCACTTTTATTAATAATCCTTCTGATTTCCCAATTTTCATTTTTGTTTTCATTAACATTCTGAGCATTGATTAATGGTCGCAAAGCTCTACAAAATCCCGCAACAATACACCTATTTGCAGTAATTGTTCTTTTTATGTCCTTTGTTTGTTGGCTCAGTTGTTTGATTGTTTTCGACAATTTGTCAGCAAAGTTATCAAAATCGGCTAGTAGATTCTCTGCAATCTCAGCAGATTCATTAACCTGGCGCAAACCTTCTTCTCATTCAGCGCCTTTGTTGAAAAAGAACTGAATATTTTGCAGAGGCTCTCAAGAAATTGCAGTGTCCATTTGATGCGGTGGAGTTGATTATGTCAAGGAATTTGCCCAGTTGCACCAGATAAAGTGTTTGGCAGAGCAATGTGGATGATTCAAACGCAGTTGATTAATAATATTGCTTATTTGTGCTTTGTTTGATGTCCCAGAGTGGTCAACTAGATTTGCAGGCAATGTCAAGACTTCACCATTAAATTTTTCCCAATCCTTAACAAAATTAAGTGAAGTAGAGTAGATGTAGATAAATAGCTTTATCTCACCACCTTTATTCACTAAATTTTGAAGAATTTGTTGTGACAGTTGTGTTGTTTTCTCATCAATGTCTGTTGTGTTTTTTGAAAAGACTCTGTTAGCAGTAAATAAGAAAGGCTCACCATTGCCATATGAGTATTTGCTGTTCCCATTCACTAACTCCACAAAGAGGCCAAACTTTTCAACTGTGACTTCAGATTTGTCAAGAGTATATTTGCAGTCTCTGAAAACTGCTGTGCCTTTAATGTTTTGTTTTGCTACATTCCAGATTCCCTGCACCACCTCTTCAACATTATCCCCTCAGCAGTCACATTGGCCATTCTGTCCCCATTTTTTTGTTTTTTTGATCCCTTGATTGATAGCTGCATCGTCAATCTGTACACTTTTGGCATTTCAAATGAAAACTCAGAAATGGGACATTGGGTGGAAAACTCGCAATATTTTAGTTTTCCCAGATACGCAAGGACACACTCATTTGACGGATTTCAATATCGCCATCAATTTTAGTGATAAGCAAATGCTGAAGTCACATTCCGGAACTCTCATTAGCTCCTGATATTTTATACGACAAGGGATGCATGTGGCAAATCGACTAGTTTAGTTTCAGCATAATTTTCTATGAATTATTCTGTGGAAAACGGCTATTCAGGGTAGCGACAAACGACGAGCTTGCGAAAATCATCAAAGCAGGAAATTTACGTTCCATGATTGCAATCAGTTTATAAAACAGCCGATACGAATCACAAGTGCGTTCAAATTTTTTTTGGATTGATGGATATTGATAGGACGACGCGGTTGGGGTGTGGGAGTGGCGGAAGTGCAGAGGTTATGAGTCATTTGTTTGTTGAGGGAGTAAATTGGGTTGATGTCGAAAATAAGCGAACTCAGCCGCCTTTTGTCCCTGATGTAAGGGTGAAAATCACCATTATTGCACAATCTGATTTAGTTTTGAAATCAGACAAAAAAATTTGTTTTAAAGCTAGATGGGTTCATTGTTTAACCTTTTGTATTTTACTTTATTAAAATTAAAATAACACAGATTTCAAAATCAAATTTTGAAACAATTGAAAAAGACGAAATGATTGCTGACGACGCATACCTGCAATACTGACCGAAAATGCGCGAAAATCGAACAGCATTAACCCAAGAAATCCTCAACAACTCAAATACCGCTGCCGCTACTGCCGCAACAATTGCAGCTTTAAAAAAACCTACGTCTCTCGCAAATTTCATTGGTGCATCCTCAATTCCCGCTGCTGACGAAGGCAACAATCAACAGCCGCCTCCGAAAATTGTTTTTTCAGTGGCAACAACTTACACGTGAAAGGTGAATGGGGCGGCAATAGGAGTTGTTGCGCGGGGAATTTAGGGAGATTGCTGCCTTTGCGAGATTTTCTTAATGAAGCATACATTTCCATGCCCCTCTCAATCTCACAGATTCTAAGTGCAAAGTAGTCAACCCTTTTATTTTCAACCAAAACGCAAAATATTTATTTCAAAACGAGAAAACCAGCCCCCCAGCAGCATTCACGTTCTGCCCTGTCACCCAGCTGGACTCTGGCTTGACCAAGAACGCAATTACCTTTCCGATATCCTCTGGCAAACCAACATGCTTGAACTGGGTGATGTTCGCAGCTATATCACCAAAATCTGGTGGCGTCATGTAGGTGGCGGTCTTTGTGCGGAAACAAAAATTTGAAGTTAGTGTTTTTTCAGTTGTTGAAATCACTCAACGGTGAAACAGTGTTAACACAAATGTCGCGCGGAGCATCGTTCTCCTTGACCTAACAGATTAATTGAACAAAGTTGGGAGAAAATAAAGCAAATGCTTTACAAATATCAGACATACATTGGAAAGCAGATATGGGTTGGAATTTTACCAAAGTTGATTGCAAATTACAACACAATTCATACTTTGCCAAATAAAATACTGATGATGTACCAGTGAAGTCAAAGTTTCTTTGAATAAAATAGATTATCCAAATTCAGTAGACAAAGTTTCACTTCAAATTGGAAATTCTGTTTGAATTCCACTTAAAAGCAACTTTACATTTGATATAGCAAAGCAGTTTTTTTTCCAGTGAAATATACAAAATAAAACAAGTATCTTTTGGAAATCAAAAAAGACTCACAACGTGTAAACTTGAAAAAGATAACCAAGAAATTTCAGGTTTTTTTTTACATTTCAAACCTTCTTTTATGTGAAAAATCTGTTAATTATGCAATTAAAATATGAGTTCAAGTTGAAATTGACAGAATATAATTGGTACCAGAACAAGAACTACTTCCGAGCTATTTGCTTGTTTAAAATTGCTGGTTAAATGTTGTAAATGGTACAATTTCTTCAAACGCAACTTGGTCAGTTTTTGAAAATTTTTGAATTTAAAATTTTTCAACACCCCTACAAACCAACTTGACTATAATTTATATATTGATAAACCATATTCACGACCGCAAAATGGAGTAATGAGATTTGTATCACATATCAAATGCTATTTTGAAACATTACAAGTCACAAAATTTGACTAAACATAAATCGTTATTATAATTTATAATTTTCATTTATCTCATATTTCCAGATGCAATTTCCAAGAAGGGAGTAATATCTAAACATATTCAATTACTTACATTTGACAATAATAAAAATATGTTTATTTTGAAAAATAGTGGATCATTTTTTTTATATTTTTTTTCCCCAGATTTCACTCCTTTTATGATAAAAAAATTGACGTCGCCATTTAAGAAGACAAATTCCACAAAAAATATATAATGATTGTGATACAAATATATTTGATATTTAAGAGTTTCAACTGATATGAGAAAAGAAAAAGAAAAAAAGCCAGATTAGATTCATTTTGTCTGTGTGCTTGGACAAAGGGTGCGCTTGGACAACCGAAAATAGTAATATGGGAAACCGAAACAGATTGAATTGTGGAAATTCGAAATATGTTTCTTGAAAAGTGTTGGCTAATATTTGAGCGATCCATACATCAGTTCTTTGCCTTTTCAATATTCGCTATGAAAAGTCTAACCGTCCGTTTCTTAATCGTCATATCCAGGAAAATATGACGGCCTCGAGGTTGGCTTTGCGACGAGAGTACAAAAATAGTTTCATTCGTTGTTGAACGTTACTGACCGAAAAA
>JADGJH010000580.1:0-16566 GCA_027596945.1 Physocladia obscura
TGGTAAGAGAAACAGCCAGACTTTGGGGTAGTGGAATCATGGCAGAAGAGCTAGAGAGCCTTCTTGATCATGACTTCGTGGGCCACCTGAAGCACAGGAGTGGGGTGCCAAGGGTTAAAGTAGGGGAGGTAGTGGTAGTGATGGGAACAATGGAAAAGCTTAACAGATGTGGCTTCTGTAAATGGGCTGAAATCAGGTGACTAAGCTCAACAACTGTTGGATTTGGGAACATGGGGAAGTTTTTTAGTCTGGAAAAGTGTTTCTGAGCAGTAATAAAAACAGGTGGACACCCTGTGGGGTGCCTCTATTAAAGAAAAAAAAAAAAAAAAAAAGAATAGCACAGTTGCATTCTTTCCAATTTTGCTTGTTTTTGTTTCTGTTTTTGCTGCTTTTTGTTTTGTACAACTAGTTGGTGTTGCATCAAGATTGAATGATGGAATTCTTCAAAGAGATTCTTATATAGTTGGCTTGACAGTCATAATGTGGTATACATTGTTGCCATTTTTGGAATTGGGAGCTTTGGTCTTAAGAACATATTCCCATTGGTGGCACAAGTGTAGCTTGTGTAAATTAAATTATCCAGAGCAATTGGATTCTAAATCCATTATTAACTGAGATAAGCTGTTGTTGTTTCTTGACATATTTGTTTTGGTGATTTGATATCTTGTTGATAAACTTGAATAGATTGTCTCAATGACATATCAAGACTCTTAATCTGTAGTAAATTGGCTGTATGTGGCTGGAAAACAAGCATAAGGTTCCAGTAAGTTGTAAAACTTAATAGAAGGTTTTGCTGGTAGCTGTAGTGGCTTGAGTCAATACTTTCTCTCTCAGAACTAAATGATAAGAGTTCAAGATGGAAGTATGGGAAGTAGTTGCAGTAGAAGTTTACTTAATGAATAGTTTGTTTTTATTTTATAAGACCAATAATAAAAAAAAGAAAAGAGTTGGGTTTAAGTAGTTTTTGAAGTGGAAAGTAAAAGAAAAAGAAAAAACACTTAGAAACAAACATGGTTGGAAAGTGGTTGGAAATTGCTTGAATTGTTTTTGGGTTCGTGAAGTTAATAGAAGGCTTGAGAAATTTCTAGAAAATTCTTTGAGAAAAATTAGATTAGCAATCTAATTTAACATGTATCTAAAGACCTTGAAGACACTGCTGAGGCTGACAACTTTGATTTAATGGCTAACAAAAATATATATCCCATGACCAAGAAATCAGCCAATACTGCCAGTTTTGAAGTCTTCTGTGACTATGTATTTGTGTTTACAAAAAATGCTGGATCCCATTTTGTTGTCTGGCTTTAGCACTTCCATTCCATAGAGCTGTGTTTGGGCTTATTGAACCAAATGGTATCTATGTGATTCATACTCCAGTTCATGTTGAATCTGATGATGCTTTTAACTACTGCTGGCTCTGATATTAATGAAATGAGAGACCTATTTTTGAATGAGGAGCAGGAAATTTTCATTCCTGTGGAAGAAGGAATTGTACTTTTCACTGAAAAGATGAAGATAAAAAGGATGCCCAATGGAAAATATTCGCAATTCCTTTACCACCTTCAAAAGTTTTGATTGATACAGAAATTTGATTCAAATAAAAAAATACACTATTTCCTTTCTTTTTTCTGCTTGCAGGAAACATTTTTTTCATTTTTCAAGATTACAAAACATTTCGAACTTCGAATGTCGAAACATACCAATGGCGATAGCGGCGATGATACATCAACGATGGAAGCATGGTTGAGCGCACTTGGGCGTGATGTCGAAGCTCGGCAGCTGTAAGAACCGTTTATAACATTTCCCAATTATTTTCCAAATCCTAATGCAGAACAAAAAACAAAAAAACAGAGTTCTCGCTGGTGACACTAACGCAGCAGATGCAGACGACGCAGCAGGCGGCCAAACGCAGCGCGCATTATTATTTGCTGCAGTGCCGCGATGCGATCCGCAGTGCCGAGTAGTACTTGTAGCTCCAGTCCGCGGCCTTGTTGTTTTGCATATCGCGCTTGGCGACGATATCGGCGCTCCGCGCCTTCCGTATTTCGATGAAGATTTCAATCAAATAGTAAATGCAAAGTTGAAGGGCAAAGTGTGCGCTGTTATTCAACAAAAGATCCCTGCTGTAGATGTACGCGCTCAGCTTCTGGCTCATATTGTCAATCTTCCGTCTCATTTATTAATTTGGATGCAAGCTAAAAATGGCACTCCCATTCCAAAAATTATTGACGTAATTTTATTCTTTTTTTTCCCTCAACCATTAAATTTTATTTCTTGTGCAGAGAATCGACAACCCGCTCAAAGCTTTACCTGTTATAAAGCCTGAAAATGATCAAATTAGTGCACATTATTTCTATATGCGCCTTTTTGTGAAAGAGTTTATTCTTGGCGACATCGGCTCATTTGTAAAACTTGAAAACCTGAATAACCAAAACATCAAAGATGCATTATTTGATGCAATATCTGGCTTATATGTTGACAATTGCAAAGGATGCATGGTTTTTATTTTTAATATTTGAAAAGCGAAGCAACAATTAATGAAAAAATAATTAGAACTATCGTCTCCAGAAAAATTTTGCTGCAAGAATATTGTCAAAGTCACTCAACACTGATAAATTATCATCATTTTTTCGAAAAACCAACTTAGAACTGACGTCTGATGAAATAATATGTCTACAAGCACTTAACTTTGTGATCCCTCAAAATATTGAGGGTTTGAAGCCAATGCTTCCTTATATTGCCAGTCGAATTAATCCAGATAGTCCAGCAAAAGAACATTCCCAAGCTTGTCACAGTTTGCATGAGCATCAATATTCTTTAATGAAAATATATACAGAAATGTGGGAAACTGGAATGGGATCAAAAATGTTGACAGATATGGGTGGAAGCATTGGATCTCTCAATTTGTATGACAATGTCTTTCCATCTGAGCTTGAAATATCTGATTATGAAGCAAATGAAATATCTTTGAAAGATCTTGTTGAAAATAGCAAAGCTGTACAAGAACCTCTCAATGATCCACTGGAATCAGTTTTTCTGCACCAACTACAACAAGGAAACAAGAGTTATCTCCAAGCTGTAGACATGATGACTTCAAACAAGAGAGAATCTCTGGAAATTATTTTGAAATCATCACCTTTGAATTGGAGTTGGACAGTACAACTTTCAGATCGTGCTGTTGGAATTTTCAGGAAAATGAGAAGAAAAGACAAAACATCTTTTGTCCCAGTCATGAAAAATATATCACTTATTGCAAATGGGTATTGGACAAACAGTGTTGCATGCTCATTGGTGGCTAATACCCGTGTTAAGCTTTTTGAAAGCAAAGTTTTGGTGATATTTACTTTTTTCTTGTCCAAACTCTATAAGACTTACTGCATTTTTTTCATTCTAGAACAATTTAAGAATTGTATGGCAAGTGGAAGTGACATATCTTGAGGCAATTCATCAACATTCACAAGTGATTCGAATTCAGTCTATAGGAAACCACAAGGATGTTGTGAATGCTGTTGATTATATAACTGCAGCTCATAAAGCATATTCAAAAATTCATATTGAGCGGTGTGAGTTTGAGCAAATTGTTAATGGTATCCACACTCCAAAATTATGGGATGATGATGGTGGTGATTCCAAACATATTGTGGAATTTGAAGATACTGAGGCAGATGACCCTTTATATATCCTCAAAATGCATGAATCTGCAGTTACTGCAAAATTCATTCCTTTGTCTAAAGTTTGTACCAGCACTATTATTTATGTTACATCATTTAAATTATTGATTTTCAGATGATGCTGTGTTGGCTGATTTCTGATGCAGTGGATAATGAAGATGTTGAGTTTCCATTTTCAATCAGCCAACAAGAACACCAAATTTTGGAATATCCAAACTCAGTAATTGTTGTTGGACGTTCTGGAACAGGAAAAACATCTTGCAGTATCTTCCGACTTTTAGCCCACTGGCACACTCGTATTGTGGATTTCAATTTGAATGGTTTCATATCAGATTCATTTGGCAAGAATCCAACTGTTAGACAAATTGATGAACCTACAAATGAAGATGCAACAAATTTATCAAGTGAAAAGCCTGTGTTCATCTTTCGACAGATATTTGTCACAGCTTCTCCTAAATTTTGCAGTCGTGTGCAAGCATATTTCAGAAGTTTATCCAAGTCATTGAATCCAGGAGGAAACCAAGATGTTCTTGCCAATTTCATTGCCCATATGAATCAAGATGACAATGAAGGCCAAGATAAAGCTTTGGCAGAAAATGTTCAAAGTATAGTTGATCAAGATACACAAAATCAAATATCTTTTGAAGAAGAGCTTGGCACTCCCATTAACAACAAGGAAAGTTCAAAAACTACTGCTACTTCAACATTTTTTGATGATGGAGAAGGATACATCAACAGACTTCCACAATCATTTGGGAATCTGAAGGAATCTGATTTCCCCTTGTTTGTGCATTACAAAAAACTTATCAGTATGATTCGTGTTCATCTTGGGCTTGAAGAGGATACTTCTTTGGTAGAAGGAGAGGCTGCAGAGAGAAATACAGATTTTGACAGATTCATTGAGATATATAACTCATTGGATAAAAATTTGACAAATGGCATTGATGTGTCCTTGGCATTTAGTGAGATTATGGGTGTGATTAAAGGACACGAATTGGCTGCTGTGAGTGAAGAAGGGAAATTGACAAGAGCAGAGTATATCCAGCTGAGTACTAGAGCCTATACAACCTTCAGACATATTAGAGACAGAATGTATGACATATTTGAGGCATACAATGCGAAAAAATTGGAGCGATTTCAGTTATTTGCAAATGGAAAATTGGAATTTTTGGAAGTTCCAAAAAAACTGGATGAGCAGGACAGGTTTGTTGGAACTTTAATTTTTTTTTTTACTAAATAATCAATGATAGAGTAAATGAAATCAACCGCACCATTGTAAAAATGATTCAAGAAAAAGATCATAAGCTATCCAATCTGATGATTCATCAAGTTTATCTTGATGAAGTTCAGGATTTGACAATGGCGCAAATTATGCCGCTCGTGTTGTTGTGTTTGGACCCAAGCCATGGTCTTATGTTTGCTGGTGATACGGCTCAAGTTATTCATCGCGGCTCTGTTTTCCGATTTGAAGATTTGTCATCCATGATTTACAACATATTGGTTCCATCAAAAACGGTTTCAGCAACACCCAAAATTTTTCATTTGACAAAAAATTGTGAGCAGGGGTCTTTTATAAAGTTGAGTGATTAAATAGCCAAAATAGATCGTTCCCATGATGGAATTCTTTCCGTTGCAGCTTCAGTGCTTGATCTACTCAGCAAGCACTTTCCTGACTCCATTGATGTACTTCCACGTGAACAAGGAGCGATTTCTGGCCCCCAACCGGTAATTGTTCTCCACAACAACAGTGTAAATAATGATATTCTATCTTTTTTATCTGGCGGTAATGTGGATGGCGAGTTAATTGAATTTGGAGCTGGACAAGTGATTTTAGTAAGAACACTTGACAAAGTTTCGGAAGTCAAATCATTGTTGAAGCAAAATTTTGCCTTAGTTATGACAGTTGAACAGGCAAAAGGTTTATTTTTTTTTTTTTTTTTTGATAATATTTCATTTTAATATTTCATTTTAAGGAATGGAATTTAGAGATGTCGTCTTGTACAATTTGTTCACGGACTCACCGGGCACGTCCAAACAGTGGCGTTTGTTTTTGGGAGACGTTGTGACTGGTGCCGAAAAATTTCCGGAGTTTGATTCCTCAAAACACAATATCCTGGCGACAGAACTTAAAATCCTGTATACGGCAATTACGCGTGCTAGAGCACAGGTGGAAATAATTATTCTGTCTTAAATGGAAGTTTTTACTAATTGAGCTTGTTCGCAGCTTTGGATTTGGGATATGGAAGAAAGGAAACGTGAACCAATGGTAAAGTATTGGCAAAGCAAAAAAATTGTTATTACAAGCAATGACGCGCGTTCTGGAAAGTTTTCTGCCCGAGGTGACAAAACTACTCCGGAAGAATGGGAAACTCAAGGACGAATGCTCTTTGACGCAGGCCAATATGATAATGCTCTACAAAGTTTTAGGCGGGGGTTGATTGCAGCTGGTAATTCTGAACCCAGTTTTGATACTTTGAGATGTGAGGCTTTCTTAAAAAACGAGACCGCTAAAGCTCTACCCAAGGATAAGTCAAGTGAAACAAAACAACTATATCTCGAAGCAGGCGATTTATTCAAAAAAGCAAATTCGATTCGCACTTTACCACAAACTGATCTGAATGAAGCGGCGCGTTGCTATTGGAACGCTGAAAAATATCTTAAAGCCAGTGAAATGTACGAGCAAGTAGTTCACAAACAACTTGATGCGGTTGTTTGTTTTCAAAAAGTAGCAAAATTCGACCAATCTGGGAAAGCATTGGAAGCTCTCGGAAAGTATCAGCCAGCCCTTGAGGACTATATTAGATCCAAGCGATGTGTGGCAGAAGCAGTTAATATTGTTAAAATCTTGAAACAGAGAAACCAGACATTGGAAAATTCGGTTATTGAACGCGTTTCGAGCATGGCCCTTACTAGCACCAATTTGGATCAGGCTGTAAAAATTGATGCAATTGATATTATTCCCGATGTTACGATTAAAAAAGGTCTTTATCGAAGCTATGCAATGTTTCAAGAACTTTCCGCTCTACTTATTTCTCAAAAAGATTTGAAGGGTGCTGGATATGTTATGGATATTGATGCCGGAAAACCACTTGAAGCTGTAAAAATTTACCAAAAAATCACAGGAATCCAAGGAACAATTAAAATTGCTGAATCTTTGTTGCGTTGGTTTTGGCGGACTATTACTCCAAGTTTGGAAGCTGTATTCAGCGGTGATAATACAAAATTATTGGAGTTTAAGAATAATCCAGATATTTCTGAACACACTGATCAGCTAAAAAAGGTAATAAAGGCGATTTTGAACAGTTCTTCGACAGATAAGCTCGAAATTCAAAGCAAGCTGGCTGAATACAAGTCCATTGAACTGTTTTATGGCATTAACTCGGATCAGAGCGAGATTGTTGACTCTAATACTGTAATTGGCCATGTGATGTTAAAGAAACTTGAATTAGCGCGTCATCTTATTGAACGTGGATTGGTTATGGCTCAAATCCAATTCAAAAAGAAAATTGTTCAAACAGCTGTGGAATTAATTTTTATTTTGCATTATTTGGTCACAGGAGATTATGGCAAACTTCCAGCAGCTTGTATTTCCCACGCTTTCACGTTAATTAAAAATTGCAGATCAACTTCCGAACAAATTGAGGCAATCTTTACCGTTACTCCGGGTCATCTTATGTCTGAAAGAATATGTAATTCATTTTTGTTCGAACCTTCAAGTTTTTCTGCAATTTCAGATTTTCTTGCAAACAAACCAAATGCCGAAGGTCGTTTTACTTGCAAAGTTGATGATTTTTATAATATTGCGCTGCAGTCTCTAAAATCTTCAATTTACAACATTTGCAAACGAATCTCCGATTTTGTCTCATATTTGCCTGAATTTGGCGACATATGCTTCGAAAGTTCGATGTCAAAAAATGGTGCGTGCACCAGAAAAGGCTGCACAAAATTTCATTTGAAAAATCAAGAGAAATTTGATGGAGAAAAAGCTGACATTATTTCATATTTGATTCAAATTGTATCCTTGACGCATGATTGTATTCTTGATAATCATCGTGCTGATTATGACAATCTACAAGAGTCTGCCTTTTTGCGTTTCAGGGCAAGTCTTTCGCCATGGGACAATGGGCATTGTTGGAAAACTATTGATAGGTCGATAATTTCAATCCCAAGAGAGGTTATGAATCCTTTCATCTCATATTTGAAACATAAAATTCTGTCTGTGAAATCCTTATCAGAAAGAAGTGGTACCTTTGACTTGGATGCTGTTTTGGGTGCGGCGTGGCTATTGCAGGAGAAAAAACAAACTGAATTTTTAGAACGAAGGTGGACTGCTGTTTTTCAATCATTTAAAAAAACAAGTACAAGTGCTCCACAAAAATTTTTGCTGAAAATTCACAAATCTATTGCGCAGTGCGTGTTCGCAGACAATCCACTTGATTTTGTTGCAGCAGCTATTGATGTCCTTGAAGAAAGCGTTAAATCGCGCACATATTTCAAATTTACAAGTTTAGATGCTATTTGCCAACTTGTTGAAGTTTTAACTACAATATTTCTTGTTGCTAACAATCAACCATTTTTGCTACCTTGGAGAATGCTTGAAGCCGCAATGTCAAAGATAGTAAATTTGTTCAAGACTCCAATTGATCATAGTATTTTGGCACATATGAACCCAACTGGATTGCATATTGCTTCTTTGCTTGAGAGTTTGAAAGGTGCTCGTATTCATGAGTGCAATCTTGTTCGACTGTCGTTTTCGTATATGCTTCTTAGGCAACATTCCGCTGAAGTTGCTGTTCCTTCAGGAACTCCGTTGTGGTTGTCTGGAAAAGTAGTTGATGTTTTGGAACGGATTTCTACAGTTGGCAACGACCGCTTGGTTTTGATGTGGTGGACAACTTTAAAAAAAACACCATTCGTCAAAAATGTAGCGAAAATTTCAGCAAAGATGCTGAATCTTGATAATGCAAAAAAGCTCAATATCGCGACTTTAAAGAAGACTATCATCGACACAAACATCGAACTTACGTATCAGAATGAAGAGGAAGATGATGACCCTGAAATGCCAGAACTATTGAATTCTGATTCTGAAGCAGATAATGATAATGAAATATCAAGAAATGCTGAAAAGCATGTCCAATTTAAAGAAAAAGCATCGAAAAAGGATCCAGAAGCTCTTTTTTACATGGCCAATTGCCATTTGAATGGTTCAAATGGAGAAAAGCAAGATGTGAAACTTGCAATTGAAATGATGACCGAGGCAGACCAAAAAGGTTTTGAAGATGCAACTTTACGTCTTGGGGAAATTTTTTTAACTGGACATGGAGAAATAAGGCAAGATACAAAGTCCAGCATCCCTTATTTGATGAAGGTCGTTGGAAAGTACCCCAAGATCGCTGGTAAACTCATGCGTATTCATCTAAATGGAGTGGTTCCTCTTTCTTCTGACCAATTGAAGAAAGTTACTTCTTCGTTGAAAAATGCAACTGATCCAGATTCTGAGTTTATTTATGGCCGATTTTTGATGAAAACCGATAAAACAAAGGCAATAGATTGGTTCAAAAAAGCTGCCAATAAAGGCAATGCTGACGCAATTTATGAGCTAAAAAAATTTGAAGAGGAAGAAGGTATTTAAAATTATTATTTTTTAATTCACACCAAAATTTGACAATATTAGATGAATTGGATGAGATTCCAGGATTGATGATTGAAAGTTCTGATTCAGAAGCAGGCACCCCTGCGAAAGTTTCAAAACCAGTTTCAAAAAATGCCAAAAAATTCCACCCTATACCTGTTGCTACTTCAAAGAATGATCCAGGTTTGCTCGGGTCTCCTTCATTACTTTGACAAATATTATAAAAACATGACCGATATTCCATTAGACACCAAGACACAGAACATCGGAAAACAGGCTTCAAGTGACGTACAAAATGCTGTACTTGCTAAGCTTGTGATTAAAGAATTCAAAATGACGAAATCACCTGACTATTCGAAGGAGGAGCAAATAACAGCAGCAAAGGCTATCCAAATATGGTGGCGTAATATTCTTCAAAAGCGCCAAACAAGTATTGACTCAGTTGCATATGTTGCTTCAGTTGTTGAGGACTGGGCAAACAAAGATGCTGATTATGGAGAAATTTATTTGCGAGAAGCTTTTCCAATGCTTGTTGATGTTCGCAGATTGTATGAAAAATTTGACAAACTTTGTGTGCCCCCTGCCAACGCAAATGAAACTGGAATTAAATTGTTTTATGAAGCAATGTAACTTGTTTTATTTATTCAACCTTCTCATTTAATTTTTAATTTTTAATTTTGACAGTCGACTTCAAGAGATTGCACTCAGCATTAGAAATTACCTGGATTACAATGCAAACCACCACCATACAAACAGTTCAAAAATTTTGACAAATTTTGTGAAAGAGAACCATGCAGCAGTTGAATTAATGAAGCAAATGGTTGGTTTGGAGTTTCCAACGGCTCCTGCATCAGTCAATTCTGGCAATGGCAAAATCATGGCTTCCAAATCCAACACATCAAAAAAAGCAAAGCAGTTGAAAAAAAAGCGTTGAATAAAATTTGATGAATTTTTTATACCAACCATAAAAACAAGAGTATGCCACATTGTATTTTGGGAAAAAATCAAGAGAAAATATGTTGTTTCAAATAAAGTCTGGAAGGTGAGAAGAAGAAACAGAGGTATATCACTTTATTTGTAGAAAGAATAAATTTAAAATTTGACAGTATTCACACCATCTTCAGCAACCAAAACAACATTTTGAACAATGTCTACAGTAACAACATATCCAACTGTCATTGAAAAGTGCACAACAAACAACATCTGGCTTATTTGTCCAAACAGTTGATTCTCCTCCTTCCTGTAGCTTTGTAACCTCAGTCCACTCTCCTGCTCCAGATTTTTCATACATAAAACATGTGGGAGTAAATTTGAGATTACAGACTTTCTGATACAATGGAACAATAAACTCAATTGTTGGAAGTAGTGTCATCTTAAATGATGCCAAAATGGCTTTGTTTTGAACATCTTTCTTGAAATCAGAGGCATTTGTGTAAAGGTAGGGGGATCAATTTCTTGGCCTCATTGTAACATGAATTCCCATTGCATCATCTGTGAGCATAAACTTTGGTTTGTGGCCAGCAATGAGAAACACTTGGACAGCAAAGTAGCCAGGATATGAGATGACACAATAAAATGAATCCCACCTGCATGCCAGTGCTGGATCCACTGGTCCCTGCATCAAATATCAGAGCCATGGAATAGAAAGAATAAATAAAACTTACCAGGCATGACCCCAAATTGCTCCCTGTCTTTGAGTTTAGTTTTGAGAGTGGTTTTGCGTACTTTGGCACAGTGGATTTTAGGAGCAGGCTGAAGATTCGGGCATTTGTTTTTCACATGATGAACACATTTGGGATGATGAATAACTTTTTATTTTGCTTGCCAACACATAACTCAGGCACAAAATGCCATATGCTGGCTCACTTTTTCCCACAAAGTCAGCCAATATAATAACATATTCTGAATTGAGATTCATTTTAGTGCACCCTAGTGTGCTAAAGTTTTTCTCTCAACTGGGTAATGAATTTGAGTTCACTTCAAGACATGCCTTCTGTTCATCAGAAAACATAGTTCAAATCACATTTATACACATATAGTGTCAATTTGCCATTGCAAAGAACTTTTTACAATGCATGGATTGTGCTTTTAGATGAATGGGACAGTTTGTATAAGTTATCACTATGTAATAATAAATATCTTTATTTGCATAAAAAAGCTTTCACTTTTGATTCAATTCATTCAAAGTTTTGTTGTTAAGACAAATGACTTTTCATTATTGTCATTTGAAGTTGAAGAAATTCCATTTTCAATTTTGTTCAATAGACCATTGAAATGGTACCATGAAAATGAATAATTTATAAATACCTTTAGAAAAATGTCACATCATCCCATTGCTGTGATTTTTACCATTTTTTCAAAGGGAAAATGCCAAAGTGGTGGTAAATGCACTATAAATAGTGAATCCATGGCAGCACTACAAAATCATCTAAAAAATTGATATCTTGTGGTTCTTTCAATATTTTTGATTTTTTATTGAAATTATGTACTTTTTGGGCATCATCCAGTGCAGAATTAAAACAAACACCAACAATGCAAAGCATTACAAATCTATTTGTTTTAGTTTATTTCAATAAAGTTAAACAAGCACCCAGGGTGTGTCCAGCACCAAGCTTGTCAAGCACTTCCTTAGGATGCTGATGTGCAAGGCCTGCTGGTATACTCTCTTTCTTTTGCTTGTATGCTGCTCAACACACTGACAGGTTGTGTCTGCTTCCATTTTTTTACCACTGTATCTCAAATTGTACAGTTCTTTTTTGCTTATGAGCCTACTCTCTCTGATTGCATCATCTGTGTTCACAGCCAGTTTGATCTCTTCCACATTGCTAGTCTTCAATTTCTGGAAGGTGCCATATGATTGGTTGATATGGATGGATTGAAGAACAGCAATCTGAATTTTCAGAATAAAAGTGAATTGGTTGTGATTTGCAAATACTAATAAATTTATCAAACTGTGCAACTTTTTTTATACAATCTTTTTTTTTCCATTCCAGTTGAGTGCTGTATGTGCAAAACCAATAATGAACATATCTTTATTTTGCACACAAAAGCAAAAAGAAAAAGGTACTTAGCAGAATTGAACAGAAAATAAAAAAGCAAAACAGAATTCAATGGGATGAAAGTATTGGTTGACTGCTACAGCTACTGAATTTCAGCCAGTAGTTCTGTTTTCCACCAAAAATACAAAATGCATCTCCAGCAGTGAAACATGACTGAGAAGGCTCCTCATAATTATTTCCTTGCTTTGTGATGACTAACCAGACCAACTGCTAAGACAAGCACCTGCTTTGAATAGTTTAACACTAAAAATTAAAAAAAAAAAAATTAAAAAACATTCAGTTCAGTCCAAAAACAATGCCACATTTTTTGTTGTGCCCCTGTGTTTTTCTTCCAATTCCAGTTTGGTGCTGCACATACAATATTAATGATGTAAATTAGAAATTTGATCTAACTTTCTCCAAGAATTTTCTAGAATTTTTTCAAGCCTTCTATTACATTCTAGAATGCAAAAACAAGTCAAGTGATTTCCAACTGCTTTACAACCATTTTCAAACCATTTTTCTTTTAAAGTGTTTTCTATTTCTTTCTTTTTTTTTCTTTCTATTCCAAAAACTACTTAAACCCAACCCTTTTCTTCATTTTATTATTGGTCTTATTAATAAAAACAAAGTAAACATTAAGCATTAAATTTCCACTTCCAATTTGCATACTTGAATCTCAAACTCTTGTCATTTAGTAAGATATCTAGTATTGAATTAGTTGACTCAAGTTGCTACAGCTACCAGCAAAACTTCTGTTACTTTTCTACTACTTACAGGAACCTTATGCCTGTTTCCATTCTACTATATCACAGTTTACTACAATATTTTTTGTGAATAATCTATCTTCATAATGCCAAAAAAATATTTAAGATTGAAAATGGGACAATTCACTGGAAGAAATAAAGGATCAAACCCTAGAAACTGCAATGGGTCAGAATGAATGCAAGCACCTTCCTTAATCTAAGCACTGTGTGTGCCAGGATATTGCTTGAGAGACCCTCTTATTTCTGTGGCAAATGAGGCACCACAATCCAAAAACTTGAGTTTGTATCCAAGAAGGCCAAATTCTCCAGCAGCCAGTAGCCATGAAGCATCAGTTGTAAGGAATAAAAATCAAGTTTTTATTAACTGATTAATGATTTCTGAATGTTCTAGTAGATATAGGCCTCTGGGAAGGGAGTTACAGAATAATTTCAGTTTTTTGTGAATTGAAAAAAAAAGCTACCTCCTGACAGTCCTCTTGAGCCATTTGTGCCACTTGGTCCATACTTCTTGCATGCTGTATCTCTTGCTGCTTCTTTCACACCATCATCAGCTTTATATTGTATGATCCATAATTCTATTGTTGATTTTGTTATGCAAAACATCTGTACCAGTTGAGACTTCCACATTTTTTGAAAGTAGTAAGCACAGAGATAATAAAAACAAACAGCCAGAGGTGCATGTTGATGCAAGACAGTCTGCTGGATATCCATTTGTGACCAGTAGAATGAACCATTACAGAAAATCAGCAATAATTTCGCAGAAATCCAAATTTCAAAGCAAAACCACAATATATTGAGCTTGAATGTTGGAAAACTTTACTTTGACAATATGAAATCAGTTCATCCCTGGCATTTTGGGACTCAACAGTAATAACCTCAACAAGACTTGCAATCCCAGAAAAATGAAAATACAACCTGTCTTCCAGTTGTTCAATTTGAAAAAACTGCAGATCAGCTGAAGAACTAAAGTTACTATAAATTTGAATTTTTCAATCATCTGTTACATCTGATTCTCCTTCTGTAAAGATATATTTACTGTGAGGAATTGAAACCCAAGAATTTCAATCAACAAAAGTGTTCAAATAAACTTTTCCAAATTTGCCATTTTGACCATCTTGAAAGTATGAAATCAAGTGTGCCCTTGCTTCTATTGCATGTATTGGAACAACTGCAACAGATGAATTTAATCGAAGATCTGGACTCAAAATGTAGCATCCAGTCTCATTTTGGTCATGTTCAGGTGCTACTTGGTAACTTTGCAAACGTGCAAACCTAGATATCCCATATTTGTGCTTGATTGAAAAGAGCATAAGAATTTTCCCAGCATGCAACTTTGTTCCACCCAAGCCCAAGTCAACAACAGGTGGTTTAAGAGACTCCAAATCATACAGACACATACTGCTAGAATCGCTGTGAATTTGGAAAAAGTCAATGTATTCTGATCCATCTTCATCATAATCAGTGCGTTTGAGAGTCTGAAAACAAAATATTCTGCTAAAAGATATAGAGTTACATGCATAAGCAGATATGTAAGCTCTCAGTTTTTGTGCCAAGTTTTTAAACAGTCTATGCTCATTGGCAAGGGTATAGAAATTTTTGATATTTTGCTTTTTAACCAGCAACTCAAACTTGGTATTCTGTAGAGAAAGTGCATCAGACATATTATGATTTGCAAGACATTTTTTCATTGAAAGTACTTTGTCATAATGTATAACATAGTGCATCATTTGTTCAGCAGAATTTTTTCAATTTGTTGCAGCATATGCCTTAATAACATTGTTTTGATGTGTTGCCTATGTGTGCAATATCACTACATCTTTTGAAACCAGATCATAGATGCATGGAAGTAGCTGTGTCATGATGTTCTTGTAATCTTTTTTTGTCAGGTGTGAAAGAGTTGTCACCCCATTCATAAATCTAATCCAGAATATCCATTCCAGCTTGCTCTAGCATTTTTTTCAAAGGTGTTATGGTGTCCAAAAATTCCAAGATAAGTTACATGCAATGAATCAGGAGTGATGGTGGAATGAATGTCAAAAGTTGGGCCAAAATCATAAAATGCATTGACCACATATGGCATTTGTCCTTTGGACTTGAAAAATTTTTCTTGAGCTAACAGACTTGTCTTGGCCATTGAAATTTCATAATGCTCCTTCATAGTTGAAGATGTTTTTAAACCCCAATAAGAACAAGACTTTCCACATTGATCAGTTTCTGATAGTTTGACAAAGCAGTAATTCATTGGTGACTGCTTGCATTTTGGTCTTACAGTTGCATTCATTAAAGCTTCTGGATAGTCACAATTGGAGTTGTACAAATTTGGAAAATATTTCCATAATTGACCATCTGGACTAATCAAGTTTGCACCATTGACATTCCAAATACAAATATCTTCCAAAATCACTGAAAGCACAGAATGATAAACAGCTCGCTTGTATGCTGTCAAAAATGGAGAATCTTTTTCACTTGCTTTTTGAGCAGATGTAATAGGTAAATAAATAATCATGCAACTAGTCTGATTATTGAACTTGTTGCACCAGCTTTTTTTGATATTGCCAAAATCAATAAGCAGTGGATGGAAAGATTGCTTACCAAGCTTAGTTGCCAATGCAGCATCAGAAGATAATATCAACAGAAGAAGAGTTGATCCAACAGGGAGTTGCAGTTGTAATGAGTGGCAATAATCACCTGAACAAGCTTCATCATAAATTTGTTTGCCTTTGATGTCATATTGCAGTGTATAACAGTATGAAAAATAGTTTGCCAAAGTATTATCCTGAAGCATTGAAGTAATCAGTTGCTGAAGTGGGCGAAAGTAAAGTGTACATCCTTTTTGGCGGTAATATGGCTTGCCCTGGGCATGAAAACTGGGGGGCATACTTGCTAATATGTTTGACAATAGGATACACTTATGCATATAATCCTGCATTATTTTTTTTTAAAGATATTAGGAATCACAATAGCTAGAATAATAATAATAATAATAATAATAATAATAATAATAATAATAATAATAACAATAACAATAATAATAACAATAATAATAATGATAATATTAAAACTTACAACACTCAAGAAATCCAAACTGTCAACAGCCTTGTCTACTTGAAATCTCTGGTAACTGATGCTTTACAAGGTACAAAACTCACATTTAACTGGACTGCAAAGCTGAATGTGGTGTATGATGAAGTTAGTGTACTATACAATATCATGCTTAGATCTAATTTGGGATATGCCAGTATAAATATACAGTTGGTTCTTTCTGCTCACTTTTCACCTATTGTTTCAACAAATAGTTTGCCCTTTCTGATCCATACCAAATTGGAAATTATAGAGACAAAGCTGCAAGACTTATTGACCATGAACAAAGGTAACATTTTACTAATTTTTTGCTTGAAAACTTTAAAAGTCAATCTTTTTTAGGTTTTTGCACAACTACAAAATGGTTGGAGACAATGAAG
>JADGJH010000581.1:0-16555 GCA_027596945.1 Physocladia obscura
ATATTATTATTATTATTATTATTATATTATTATTATTATTATTATTATTATTATTATTATTATTGTTACGCAGAATTACCTATCCCATGCAGGAACAACAGAATTCTCGATATCGCCAATGTTCTGCTGTTTAGCAACAGCACGAACCTGCGCGTCAATCTCCGCTTTCATACGCGCCTCAACTTTATCATTATTATTATTTGCATCTGCAAAGACAGGGACACTAGACACAACATCATAAACTCCCAAATGCGGACCAACAAGAAAATCGCCATCACTTCCCACAAGAATGAAGTTTTTGACGCGATGCATAAACGTAAGAATCTGAATTGGAATTCTGTCGAATGCAACTTCGCGTCCGGTTTTAATTGCAATCGCAATATTTTTAAATGCGAGGTCGTTATGGCTGTGGACTGTGTGGTAATTTGTTTCATTGCTGTTTGATGACAAGATTGCTGCTGACAGACGATTTCGAGCTTGGATGTCGGACTGTATGGCCAAAACTGTGATAAGTATCGCAATAGGAGTTGATAAGGATATTATTCGGACGATTGTACGTCGAAGCTTCATTTCCAGTTGGTTTTTCGATTTTTAATGTTTATTATTATTATCTTCCTTGGCCCGCCTTAAAATTTTCTCATCCCGCCAAGGAACAGGAAACCAATTTTTTTATTTTATTGTTGAGGAAACAGAGGTCGATTTTTTGATAAAAATACAAGTTTTTGCAAAGAATTCGATGGCGCAAATATTCAATCACCTGTTTGTTTTTACGCGCGCAGAAACTGCTTTAAAGATGAGAACTGTCAATTCGAACACGTTGCGCCATGGGGCGCGGATGGCCGGCCGCCGTTTGTCCACTTGTCTGCTTTTTCTTTGCAAAGGTTCGTTTTGGTCTTAATGTGTGAGTGGAGGAGTCATTTGTTTCTCAGCTGAATAACTAGCGTTACAGGGAAACTGTCGAAATGGTGCACGCTGCTTTTCTTGCATTTGTCAGATCCTGTCCAGTCATTGTGGGCAGGATCTTCTGGTGTGCTTGATGCTGCTTCTGCAACTGTCGAAACGGAATAGAAAGGAAAAGCGCAAATGCTGAACATCTGATCGAACAGCGCGATCGCGAGGGTGGAATCGATGACAACGAAAATCTGGAATGCGTTGTATGCTATGAAAACCATCCGTGTTTGCACTGCTCTTGGACTGCTCGCATATACTTTGTCAGCCATGTTCCCAGCCATGGCGGAGCCGTTCGTCGAAACAAGATACCACGCTCGCCAACTTTGCAATAAATCGTGCCCTGTATGCCGCACCGCTTCGCCGTTTGTTATAGCCTCAATTATATTTCCAAAAACCGATGATCATAAGAACCAAATAGTTGCAAAATTTTGTGCCTCGACTCAGGCGATTCCATGCAAATACTTCAAACGTGGCCCAGCAGATTTTTCGCACAAGATGTGTCTGTTCGGTGATGATTGTCTCTACGGCCATTTGAATTCAGAACCGAGTTTTCAATGTTAAGAAGCCGCCTCCAGCACCGTCCAGAAGGAGAGAAGACGGTAGTGGCGCTTATGTTTTAGGTATTGAAGAACTGGTTATGCAAATAAGGGCATTAATTGATGTTGCATGGGAAAATCCCAAGGTGATTCAGCAGTTTCATGACAGAACTGCTGGCCTTGAACAACCAATTCATTATGACGGCTATTGGCACAACCATGATCACAATGCGCATTTAGGGATGATATTTGACGTTGAATCTCACCAGAATAAAAATGATGGTGACGATGACTCTGAAGGCAGACTTGGAAACGCATTAAAAAAATTTAATTCGCTGTGAAAAGAAGAATAAAATTAAAAAAAAAATGCAGAAAACGCGAGTGGTTGTGACGTACAAAAGGAGAACGGGTAAAGAGGGAACAGTTGCAACTGTAGTTTCCGCTTCAACACTTTTGCAGTCACCGCCACTAAAGTCTCGCAAGGCAGTAGTGCTGGTGCCGATGCTGACACTGGAAACAACTACAGCTACAACGACGGGAAATACTGACGCAACATCACCAGTACCAAAATCATCTTTAACTCTACGCTCGCTTCGGTTAGCGGAAACAGAGACTGATGCCCAAACTGCTTCACTCGTACCAGTCAAACGCAAATCCGATCCGGCGACATCAGTCGGCGAATCGGATCTGTCCAAAAAGAAATTGGCTAAAACAGAATTGCTAAAGCCAAGTGTCCCCTTGCCAAGTTTGTTGAACATCCGATTATATTTATTAGTATCATTTCCAGACGCTGGTGATTGATTCAAGTATTGTTTTGTTTAGTTTCGGCATCGCCAAACAAAACACGCCGGATTGCGCGAATGAAAGTCAGTGTCACCGGTGCCATAACCACAGCAAAATTAAAAGATCACGATAAATCTCGCGAATCTCAACTAGCAAGTACATCAGATATCTCGAAAGTGGTCGTTTCCGCAACTCCCGCAAGGGCGAGCGCAACTAGCACAACTAGCACAGGACGCAGTGAACTTTTTCGAACAATTTCGCCGTCGCATTTGAGTGTTTCGAGTTTCGAACGTTTGGCGGCGGAAGCGAAAATGAAAAATTTGAACGTCACAAATACCGCCGCATCAATTGCGCCGAAAATGTCAACAGTAACTTATGCGAAATCTCGCAGCTATTTACAAGCATTAGAAACGGAGGAGGATGAAAATCGAGCATCTATTTTAAACAGCCAGATTGATGAAGGGCTTGATAGCAGTGATGACGATGAAGAGGTTGATTATGTTTTATCATTAATTTCATTTATTGATGTTATTGGTAGAAAAAAAAAGAGTTACGAAACGTACATGAGTTGCGAGAATCTGGCAAAGCTGCTCGATTTACTGACGAAGTTGAATATATTATAAGTGGCCTTGCCGCTGATAATTCTATTGGAATGCGAAGATCAAGGTGTGCGTCTTTTTATTTTGTCTCTTATAGCTCATGTTTGCACTGTTTAGTTACTTTGAATTGGCCGGAAAAGTACTGGTTAGATACTTTTATTTTACCATTTTATTTTTTCAAAAATGAATAAATAATCACAGGATGAGTCTTTCTTGCTGAAAGCTCGAGCCCATAACGTTTTGTCTCGTTTTTGTGAATGTGTGGATGACTCTGATCAGGTTGGTGATTTTTTCTTCTTTTCGTTTCATAAAAAAATTAAAAAAAGACTGCAACCAGATAATCACGTCCATATCTCTCTTTATAATTTGCATAATGTGCAAGAATCGGCGAAATATTGACATTTTGGTAGAACATGAAAAGATTGTTCCGTTTGTGGTAAAAAACTTTCAACTCCGGTCTGATATCCTTGTTACACCGCCGCGAAACAAATATGAACGGAACTTTGTGAGCAAGTTTCTCGTTAAGTTTCTTTATCCATGAATCTAAGCTTATATTTAGGTGGCTGATGTGAAGAAATTTATTGTTTCATCAAACATAATTGTCGAACAAGATGTGGGTATAATACTTTTTAGAAAATATAAAAATTATAATCACAAAAAACAATTAGATTTCGAATTTCAATTTGGGAATATTGTGTATGGATGCGCTCTTTACTTCAGCTGCTGCGACGAAATCTATCCATTTTGAACTGTTGCACTCTCACCGGCTTTCTTCTCTGATTTTTTCTAAGTTTGTTCAATATTGCAACACCAGAGTTCCGTTAGCTTCTTGTTGCAAAGACTCGACACCAACAAGTGCAGTAGAAGCTTTGCCTCCGCCTTGCTCGAAACAAATCCGCCAAATAAGAGCAAACTTGAGACTTTTCAGTACCATATTTTTATCCGCATCAAAGGAAAGGAGACTAGAATTGTTTAATAACTCTGAACTCTTGAAAACAATTTTGGGAATCCTGGCATTTTATTACGCGAGTCTTTCAACGCTTCGCAAGCCAAAAATTTCTGGTAATTAAAATCGTTGAAATTATCTAAAAAATTTTGTAATCTTAAATGAACAGTTGTTGAATTGGTCTTCTTAGTTTTACAACTACTTGTTGACATCTCCGCTGAAGAAGAAGCAGCGTGTATTGCTTTGAACCATTTTGGCGCGCATAACTTAATCTGCCGTATTGTTCTACATGCATGGCAATTTTCTGCAAATGTTATAAAAACCATAAATAAGGGAAAAAAGCAGCAGCTTGTTGAAAACGACATATTTCCTTTGTCGGCGCCAAATGGAAGTATTCCATTTTTGCAAGAGTATAATGGACTATTGCTATCCAGCTTGGCACTTGTCACGAATCTTGTGCGTAACGATAAATCATTAACGCTCAATTTCGGTAAATTGAGTGAGTATTGTAATTGTTTTTTGTTTTTTTGTTTCTTTTTTTCTTCTTCTTCAGATAGTGCTCCCTAATTTCAGCATTTTCTGCACAGAAATGAATCCACAGTGTCCATGCTGGGATCTCGAACTATGTAATTGTCGGAAAATTGGAGTCTTCAAAAATATTTTGATGCTGTTTGTTGCTTCAGCAAAAACTGAATCTGTGAGTGAACTAAAAATAACCTGCCTAGAACAAAACACGGAACACAAAACTGAAAGCATAATTAGTCAAATATTCCGAAAACAGCTATCGTGATTATGTGTGCGTTGATTGGATGCCTTGTTGATGATTGCCCAGTTAATGCAGCTCTGGTTCATGTAGTGACAGATTCTGTCCTTTCTTTTGCAGAAATGGCTGACTTGCTGCAGCTTTTTGCTGAGTTTCACCGAAATTCGCAGACAGACGAGCAGAAATCGGCCGATGACGACGAAGGTGTTAATAACGACGGAGTTTCTGAAGCTGTTGATGGAATTGTTGGTGACTCTGTATCCACTGCTGATGCAGCTGGAATTTTGAAGCAAGTGGACAGATTGTTGTACATTGCAAAAGTTTTACGCAATTGAGGATTCGTGTTTGTGTTGATGAAACAATAAGGACAGTATATTTACTAAAAAGGAATGTTAAATCCGAAGGTTATTTTGATTCAATATCGCCAGCTGTTTTTCAGACAATTTTTTACAAATTTTGTAAGTTCACAACAGCAAAAAAAAAACTATTGACAATTTTTTTCTTTTTTTCTCAATGATGTCTTTTTCGAATCATATTTCCAATTTTTTCTTTCATCTTTATTTTTAAATCTGCATATCTAGCATCCTTAATTCCTCCCGCTTTTAGCTTGTGAGCAGAAATGAGTTATTCAGACGAAAACATTCTCATATTGTTTTGAGATTAAATTTAACTTTTCGAATTTATTTTCTTGATATTTTGAGGTACTTTGAATTGATATTTAATGTGGGATGATAGTATTTGTTTCTGTTGTACCAAAGTTTAGTGTTTCTAATAAATGTAAAGTAGCAATTCCTATTTTACAATTTTTAAGCATGTTGTGAAAAAAATTTATAATTAACTTTACCCCCTACTGTACAGCCCACACACACTTTTCTGTGGAGCTTCTCTAATAAAATTTTGAATTGACTGAGATTGTACTGCAGCAAGTGACAAATCAACCCAACTTTGAATGCTGTGGGATTGTTCACTCAATTATGGTGACGTGTATTGTGTTTGATTTAAGTGTGTGTGTTTACTGAGAAAGTCGTGCTTATTTGTGTGTGTTCTTCATTGTTGTGACAAATCAACTATTCAACGTGCACCTTGTTCTCATGTGAATGGCAATAATGGCAGCTTGTGTGCGAATATGGATGAAAACACCTTTCCAAAGCAAGATACACCAGAATCAGTGGAAAGACAGTGGTACCAAGACACAGATGTAGCTGAAATGAAAATAAGATTGACTGAGCAAATTTGTCAAAGCCTCTACTATGTTGCAGCCATGACCAACAAAACTAATGGATATCATCTGTTTATTGGTGAGAAACTGATTCAACTTCTTGATGAGTTTTGAAAGGTGAGAATTATGATGAGTTCAATGTCTTCTACTGATACATACATGTAGAACTCAAAACCAAAAGCAGAACAATTTGCCGATTTTCTGGAACATATCAATTCAGAATTTAGTGCACATTATTCTATGTGTACAAAAATTATGCCGAGTTTGTTTGCAAGTACCAGCGATTCTCATTTGCCCCAATGTACTTCACAACTATAGTAAAAAACATCAAGAAGTTTGAAGCATGGTTTGACTCAAGTGAATGTCAGCAATTGGCAGAAACTGATGTGTTGTCAGCTGCTTTTGGAAGGAGACACCAGCTGGGCTACACACACGTGATACAACATATGCATTTGACATTGATGATGAAGAGTTGCTAGCAGATGCTGATTTGGAAAATTTCACTGAAGAATGAATTTTGCTTTACCTTGTTTAACTTGCATGCATTTTTGGACATTAACAATTGCATACTCATTTTGTCCAGCTAGCTGAATTTTTTTGGCAACATTTCTATTGAAAAATCCAGCCCGCTCAACTTTTTGCCTCCAAAAAAAAAAAAACAAAAAAAAAACCCGAATTTAATTCAAAAACTATTTTATTTAGCAATAGTATAAAAGTTTTCATTGAATATGGTGCATTGTTTCTACCAAAGTATAAAGCTATTTGAACTGAATAATTATGCCCTCACTTACAAAGGGCAATTCATCCCTTGTAAGAGAAGAAGTAGAACTGTGGTGAACCAATTGAAGCTTCCTCGGAATGAAAAGGAACATAAGATGTTGCAAACACACATTGCAAACCTCATTTGGAGCAATAAAGCAGCAATTATTGGAAACTATATTCTAAAGTTGGACAACACATTCATCAAGAAAACTGACAAGACAATGAAGCAGCTTCAAAACAGGGGTATGGAAATTGTGCATAATGTTTTGAAAAGAAGGTGGTCAACAGAAGACCTGATGGAATCTTGAAAGAAAACAAGACTTGAATTGAAGAATGCATTAAAGAGACAACTAGCACAAATTGAGGGAGCAAAAAAGAGGAGAAAGACAATAGATATAGTTTATAATCTAGCTCCCATCTTTGCAATGAGTGTAAATGATGAGTACCAAATTAGCTTTGTAACTCACTACACACTTCATATACAGAGAATAGATTCTTGCGTGATATTGAGGAACACCTAGTTCAAGCTTATTTGGAGACATTAGCCAGGCAAAAAGCTGATGATAAGCCATATGACACAGATGTTACAAATATTGCCTATGTAACAACCCCTGTTCCTGCAGTGCAAGGAATCAAAGAATGTATGGTGCAACTCTCACTTATCATCACCTACATCTTGAGCCAAACAATACAAACAACAATGACTGTGTTTACAATTTTCTACTCAAAACGTATGCTCCACTTATTTCTGGTGGTTTAACTCAAAGAAAATTGATGGAATTCTTTGAAGAAGAAAAAATAGATAGTGGAATAACAACATGGCGGATAGAAGCTTTCTGCAAAGAGTATAAAATTAGCTTGTATGATCTGGACTTGGAAATGAACATATTTTGCTGGTATGCTCCAACAAAAAAAACCACCATTTGCCTTCATTGATTTATGTTGTTGCCAATGAACACATGTATCCAGAGTTAATTAAAGAGCTGCACAATACAATTATTGCAATCAGTAAATCAAGTGAGTCCAAAATTCCATTAAAATTCAAGTCATCAGCTAAATCTTTGAATGTATTTAATAGTGAAAGGAAAACTCTACTGGATGCACCGTTTTATGAGTTGAGTCAACTCAATGACTGCAATGTGGTTTATACAAATACAGATAATCTGATTAAATTAGTGGTCTATTTTGTTACTCAAGAACAAAGTGTTTACAAGACCAAAGGCACCAACGGCAGAGTGACCAGAATTGAGTACAAAAACAACGTAATAATTGAGGCTAATCCAGTATATAAGGAGGCATTTGATGCTGCAAAAGCTCTCAGAATTCCGTTCAAAAACCAAAACCTTGTAAGCTTGGCATGTGAGGCATTTGATATTTATGTAGGGAATGACAAAATTGAAAGCACTTTCAACAAAAATACTAAAGAATTGTTTTTTGGCCATCAAAAATGGGCCATTGTGGAAACATTCCAAGAACCTTTGGAAACAGCAATCTTACAAAGTTAAAAAGCTTGAGCCATCAATTGAATTAAAGGATATTATAACTGGAGAAAGAATATCAATAACAAGAGAACAGTTCCAACAGTGCTTTTGGATAAACTATTGCAGCACAGTCCATCATGTACAAGGAGAAACAATAAAAGAACCTTTTACAATTCATGAATGGAACAGAATGAAGGAGGATATGAGATACACAGCCATCAGCAGAGCTGTAAAGAAACAGTTTATCAATGTAAAAGATGACCAAAAGAAAAGAGAGGCAACAAAAGATACTGATTATTGCAAAGTGGATGAATTAAAAAGAAATAAAGAGAACATGAAGAATGACATTAAGAAAAAAAGAGTAAAGGCAATTTGAGTGATTAATCAGATTGTACATTATGGATGCTCTAACAATACTCATTGAAACATACGTTCCTTGGCCGATATGAGCTTTTAAAGTATTTGGGAATCCCAGATGGTGTTGTACCTAGAGGATATGAAATTGACCACATACATCCAAGAAGCAGCCATTTCACTGATGAAGATTTCAATAACATCAATGCGTACTGGAATATTTGATTACTTCCAGCAAAGGACAACAATGATAGAAACAGAAAGACAAAATAGTGGCTTGTGGAAAAGTTTGTGCAGAAAATAATTGTTTTGGAAAAAATCCAGCTGGCTGAACTTTTTCAAGTTTAATTATAGAAAATTAAAATATTTCCTAAACTTATAAAATGGAACAACTTATCAACTACTCAATGAATTTAAAGCAATCAGACTTAACCTGTTGTATTCCTGCAATTTTGTCAACTATATCATTTTTGTAAGGGTGTTTATTTGCTATGATCATATATATTCAAAAAATTCATTTATTTTATTCGGCCAATTGTTAGCAAGTAGAATTTAATACCAGTGGTTCCCTGCTCCATTTTCTGTTTGGGTATTTCGGCTGTGGGTTTACATGAAATTCTGGATTTCCATTAACCTTGAAAAAAGCACATTTTCTCTTTTTTTCCTCTCAAGTTGATTGAAATAATTACTTTTTATTATTATTTCTATATTCAATCCAAATCCCCAAAATATGCATTCTGTTTTGCATTCGCAACAACTTTTTTTAATTTTGGTTTCTTTTCTGGCTGTTTCTGTTTTTGTCCTTGTAGTTGTTCTTGGTTTTTGTTTACTGGCGATTCAGTATCGGAATCGTCATCAGCAACTAAATTGGCAAATATTTTGCGCTTCTTTATATTTTTTTTGGATTCAACAGGTTGTGTTTTGGAAATGGGGTTTGTCAGTGGTGAACTCTTTGAATTGTCGTTATCTGCAGTATTCTCATTGTCAGTCTCAGTATTCCCATCATTGTCTTCAATTAAATTGGAATCGGAATCAATTTCTGAGGAATTATTGGTGACACTAGTGATTCCAATCAATTTTGAATTCAGGTTCGACATCGAATCAGAGTTTGAATCTGCTGAATGTGAACTGACATTTGAATCCAATGATTCATCAGAATCGCTGTTGTTGTCATCACTGCTATCGTTATTATCATCATCACTACCATTATTCAAATCCGAAACAGCCGCATTTGCATCCCAAAAACGCACGATATTCTCATGCGAACACGATGCCAGCAACGACCCATCGGCATTCAAAGCCAACCGTTCGACAGGCATGTCACATTCGTGATCTCTCAAACGCGTCAAAATCTTGTTTGGAAACAGCCCCACAACCCGCACGTTTCCGTCCACACAGGCCGTCGCGATGCGCCGCTCGTCGAGTTTCACAATCGCATTCACGGACCCCGGGTGGCCTCGGATTCGGTCCGTGCAGTCACCCCAGTCGCCCCAAGAATATATCGACAACACGCCGTCTTCGGAACCCACGACGACTTTGGACCCGTCGCGCACGACCGCGTGCGAAAGAAGCTCGTCGTCTTGGAAGTCGGAAACGCGCACGGGCTTTTTTTTGCGGAGATCGTAGACGGAGAGGCGGCCGTCGGCACTTGTTGCGAGGAGAGTTGGTGGGGTGGTTGTTGGAGTCCATGAAAAAGAGGAGATGTAGTCGTCGTGAGCAGTGTATTTTGTTATTAGTTTTCGGTCGCGGGTGTCCCAAATCTTTTTGCAATGTAGTGGGAGAATGTGAAAGTTTGAGAATGATGAATTATACATATATATGTTAAATGTCGCTGTCATACGACTCGCTCTGCTCGACTGTTACTTGCGCCAATCTGTTTATGTTTAAATACCTTAACAACACCCTCATCGTCACCAGTGGCAATAACATTACGATCTAAGGCTTTGATGCAATTAATAGGATCACTGCGAGAATAGAGTAGAAAAATTCAAAAAAATGTGAGAATATAAAGAAAAGGAAAAAAAGTATTTACGCATGGGCAGAGGCTTTTTTGAGGATTGGTTTTCCAGAAAGGGAGTCGAGGACTTGGAAGGAGGCATCAGCGCCGGCCGAGTAGATTTCTAATCTATATTTTATAAGGAAGCAAACATTTGATTGGGCAGGACATACGATTGCCATCAGATGAAAAATCAACGACTCTGCAGGAACCTTTGTGGAAACGGACAGAGAACGCAGCAGCAGATTTAATGTCGAGGTTGACGCGAAGGGGATCGATGCGGATGCTGTTGAGAGTGAGTCGGGATTGAAAAACTTGAGAGGAGGGGAGTAAAGTGTAGACCAGGAGACGGCGCCAGAGATTTCGGCGGCTGCCACAAGGAACGGATCTGAGGGGTGGAATGCGGCGTCCTGCACGTCCGAGGAAAAGAGGGCGCGCATGCTTAGCGTCTTTGTGTTGTGCAAGTGTTGCGAAACAAGAAAAAAAAGAAGACTGATAATATTTGATGGTGAGTTTGTCCGCTGTTGCTTGCTGATGCTCACATGACGGCTGAAGGGGGCGGCGGCAAGCAGGACGACGCAAACAAACATCCAAGAGACGGCGACACGTGACGGCGGCGTGGTGGAGTTCCGGCGGCCAGTCAGCGGCGACAGCGGAGAGCCCGTGACGGTGTCGCTGACGCCAAACATGGTGCGGGCTCTGCGGGGCGAAAAAGAAGGCGGACGAGGCCGCGAACGAGACGGGGCCAGAGAGGCCGGCGCCGGGAAAGAAAAGGCGAATGCCGAGAAAGACACGGACGCACGTGTCCAACTCGCGCTCAGCCGCCTGCTCAACTCCAAACTCAACTACGAGCGCCTCAACTCCGACCTGCTGATCCGCGAAGCAGACTCGCTAACTCAGCGTCAGAAAATGTTGGACCAATAATCAATAGCCGTACTGCCAATTAACTACCTTGTCCTTAAATCCAATACAGCGCTCCGATCCCCTCACCCGATCCCCTCATCCAGTCGAAAGAGAGCGCGCTCATTGCTTGCTACAAGCAAAACAGCTCTCGCTCCCTTGATTGCTGGAAGGAAGTCGAGGATCTCAAGCTGGCCTTTGCAAAAGCACAAAAGGTATCTTCTATCACGCCCCGCCTAAAACCAACTAGGTAAACTAACTAACACCTGTTATTGGAAAAGGACTTTTTTGTCAATGCCTCTGCCGCTGCAGGAATATAATCTTGAATAAACGATATTTCACTTTTTCTCTTTTCCACAAAAATTTCGTTGAACAGCATCAGAATTTTGTTACCATGCTTTTAATTTACATTTCAACCATACGTGTCTTTGTTTGATTCCTTTTTTTTTTTTAGTTTAGTATCATTATTTTTGCGATTTTAAACAAAAAACAAGGTTAGGTTAGACTTACTGTTATAAATAGAATCCAAAACTTGAAAGTTGATTTCGATACAGTAGGAAGTAACCGAATCATCAACATCACAAACACTGACAAAGTCACTCAAACTATTCAAAGCAAATAACAGTACAAAATACATTGTTTTATTAAACCGACTTGATTTTTTTTATCAACTTAGTTTAATGAGACTTCACGATACTATAGTTGTGTTTACATTTGTATTGGTTCTGTTTATATTTTTCTTGTTGTGCCAAGACATCTTATGGGCTGAACACAAACCAATTGATGCTTTGAATCCCGATTATAACCAGCAAGATATTGCCAGCATATGCAGTCGCATCGAACAGAAAAAACAGGGGAAATTATTAAGGGAATTTCTGAAAAATCAAACAAATAGAAACACATCAGGCTTTATTTACATGTTTAATTCTAATAAATATCCTGATAAATTGAAAATTGGCAGGACTGCACATCACGTTGGAGTTGACAATCGTTTGAAACAGGGGACTAAACGATGCCAACATAAATTGACATTGCTTTCAAAAAAATCACGAAATTTGTGAACAAATGATTCACAAAAAATTAACATTGAAAGGTCATTGGTCAGGTAAATTATATTGTGACAACTGCAATTCATTCCACACCGAGTTTTTTGAAGGGAATGATAATATTGATGAGATTTATGAAATCATTGAATTCTGGACCACCTTCTTTAATCAATGGGTGGCAACACGTGATTCTATGTTCACTTAGAAACTAAACTACAACAATTGTTTTGTTGCTGGTTTTCTGAAAACTGCTATATAACAAGCAGGGAAACTATGATACATTGTATCCAGTAAAGGTAGTTAGTATAGTTTTGCCATTAGACGCGGAAAGCAGAAGACAATGAATTCATATGACAGAAGGTTGTATTTTTCAGAAAACACCCTCAGATATTTGCGACAAATGGAGTAACTGGTTTGTATTATTATGAGTAGTTCCAATGTAACATCTTCCTATTTTGAACAACTTACAGGACTGAAATCTTCCTGAGGCAGAAAATGAACTAAACACTAAATGGCAACATATATTCTATGAATACTATGGCAAAAATTAAATAGTAAAATATTACTAATACTGCACCAGAATAGTAAGTTTTGTATTAATGTTAAGAATACCCCTAAATGTACCAAATGTACCAATGTACCAATACAAAACACTTGTTACTCTTACTTGTTATAAGTAATTATTGTTTTGTTTTATTACTCTTTATTTGGTTGGTACAGTGGTACATTGACTCACAGGACGTGCACGCATTGCTTGAAGACAACTCACTGAACAACAACACACTGAAGCAACTTGGGACTTCTATAAACAATGGATTCCATATACCTTTGGCTCAACTTTAACTCTATCACAAGCTGTGGAAGCTATGGAAGACTTACATCAAACTGGAGCTACTACTCAATACTCTGCTGCATTTAATGAATTGGTTTCTGCAATCTCTGCTGGTGTCACTTATCCTGAACAACATCTCTGTGTCAAGTATTTTAATGGACTCAAGTCTCATCTTCAAACTATGCCTGATCTCTACTGAATCCATAATGACTTGAGGAAATTACAACAAGAAGCTGAAACAATTGATGACCTTTATTTTCACCACAATCACAAACCACAGGCCAAATTCAACCCACCAAACATCAAAACACCAGTACCACTAACCAATTTCAAACACAGCATTTTTCCAACACATTTCCACAACTCAGTGATCCAATGGAAATTGACTCAGTCCAACAACAACAACAGTCCTTTCAACACCTTCCATACTTTGAAGGATGTGTTGGGTCATTAGATGGCACACATGTGGATGACACCTGAAAAGAAACAATTTTTGTTCCAAAGGATGGTGTGTTTACTGTCAATCTAAACAACATCACACAGACCATTGTGACAAACTCAAGTCCCACCAAGCTGCACAAAACAATAATATCAAGTCCTCAATGTCCAAACCAGGCTCCAAGAAAGCCTCAATCAACCATGCTGCCTAAACCATTGAAGAACCAACCATTGACAATAGTGCAATCATCAAACATTAACATTGTTGCTGATAAGACTCTTCTAGCATGCCAACAATTTCTACTGTACCTGAACTTACTACTGTCTTTATAGACCCACTAATTGAAAACTGCTCTCAAAACTATCCATCATGTTGAAAACAGAACTGATCAAGTTGGACTGTTCATTTGCAAAGGTTAAGTAAATGGACATCCTGCTAAGGTTCTTATTGACTCTGGAGCCTGTTGCAATTTTATAATATTTGAACTGAGTTTTCTTTATTTAAAATAAAATCCTTTTTATAGTTTTCCCTAATCAACATAAAAGCCCAAAGATGACTCCACCAAAAAATCTCAAAAAGAGTGATATAAAAAGGATAGTGAAATCAAAATGAAAAAAAGTGATAAGAAAAAAGGGAATCGTGTGGAGTAGATTAGATAAATTGTTGATGATGAATAAAAATTTGAGGAGCAGACCAAAACAAAAGGAAATTATTTAATGTAGAAAAGATGTAATAGAGCCAACCAAAGCTTCATCAAAGCAAGTCATCCCTCAACCAAAGATAACATTGTCACTACATCAAGACCAACTGACTTAAAATTGAAACTGAACCTAATTTCAAGTCACCATTCTGTCCAATCTATCCAATGGATGAAAAAAGACTATTTGCACTTAAGGAAGAACTGGACTTTCTTTTCAAGAATTCTAAAATCAAGAACTCAATTCCACCATATTGTGCCCCTATCTTCTTTGTAAAACAAGAGGACAAACTAAGGTTAGTATTTGACTACTGTGCTCTAAAAAAAATCACACCCAAGAACTGCACACCTCTGCCAAATATTTCAGAATCCCTTGATCATCTTTGGAAGTCATAATACTTTTCAAAACTTGAACTTGCTTCTGGATATCATCAAATCCGTATCTCTCAAGATGACACTCCTAAGGCTGCTTTTTGTACTAAATATGGACACTTTGAATGGCTAGTCATGCCATTTGGACTCAGCAATGCTCTTGCTACTTTTCAAACTACTATGAATGAAATATTCCGTGACATGATTGATTTCTTTATCACAATCTATCTGGATGACATACTTACTCATCTATTCTACTACTCTGGAAGAGCATCTCAAACATCTGGACCAAATTCTACAAAGACTCCAAGAAAATAACTTTCATGTCAGACTACATAAAAACTCTTTTCTCATTAATGAATTGGAATACTTATGATATGACATTTTTAAAGGACACATCAACGTTTTACCATCAAGAATTTAAGCAATTCAAAATTTTGAAGGACCTCACTCCTATACAGATCTTTGAAGCTTTCTGGGACTACCTAACACAATCCACCACTTTGTTGAAAAACATGCTGCTCTACTTGCTCCACTATCTGAAATTCTCAGAGGACAAAATTGTACCATTTGAACAAATCTGGAATCCACAAGCCAAGAAAATCTTCCTTCAAGACAAGAAACATCTTTCTGACCCTAAATTTCTTGCCATGTTTGACCCAACAAAGCCTGTTCATCTTTACTGTGACTGGTTTTCTGTAGTTATTGCAAGTTACATTGCCAAACCAGATGAAAATGGAATTGACCAATCAATCTCCTTCCATTCTTGCAAATGTAACCAAACTGAATCTAAATATCATCTTTATAAAGGTGAAATACTTGCCCTAGTTGAAGCCTTAAGACAACACAAACCATAAATTCTGGGAAATCAAGTCTACATCTTCACTGATCATCAATCACTAGGTCATATCCTGGACCAACACAAACTAAGACCTGTATACTTTTGCTAGATTGCTGACATCCTTGCATATGATGTCATCAGGAAATTCACAAAATCCTGATAATACATAATAATAAATTTTGGAAATTTAAAAGGCATCTTAATGAATAATTATTCAGAATTTATAAAATATGTTATTTTAAATGCAGTAAAGTAGAAATGGAAGATAGGAACAGGCATAAGGTTCCAATGTTGAATCCTGCAAAGGCAAATTCACTTGAACTAGTGGAATTGGCACAGTAAAGTATAATTTAGTTTTAGAATCTTATTTCCAAGAATAGAACAACAATTTAATATGCCCAATTCTGTGCCTCAAATTAAAACTTTTTTTGTGCCTCATTACTAATGCCTCAATATTGATAAACAACCAATTTCTTAGCAAAAGAAAATTGTTCAAATATAAAGAGACAAAGTTAGAACATTTAATCCCTATTCTTGAATTTTGCCACAAACAAAAATAATTTTCTTTCACAGTTATCTAATAAATAATATTTCTATTTTCAATTCTATTGAATATTATTTAACATTTATTCAGCTTGTATAACACATTTTATTCTTAAATCTAACATCTGGTAAGTTGTAGAAGACTTGTAGTAATATTCCTGGTAGCTGTAATGGCTTGAGTCAACTTATTCAATCCTAGATATCTCAGAACTAAATGATAAGAGTTCTAGATGCAAGTATGAGTTGAAGTTGAAGTAGAAGTTTAATACTTAATAAAGACTTTCTTTTATTTATAAGACCAATTCTTAAAAAGAAGAAAAGTGTTGAGGTTTAAATAGTTTTTGGAGTAGAAGGAAAAGAAAGAAAAAGAATAAAAGACGCTTCAAAAGAAAAATGGTTTGAAAGCAGTTGGAAAGCGGTTAGAAATTGGTTAGAAATCACTTGAATTATTCTTAAGTTGTTGAAAGTAATAGAATGCTTGAGAAAATTCTAGAA
>JADGJH010000582.1:0-16549 GCA_027596945.1 Physocladia obscura
ATGAGTATGTCATCTAAGTAGATTGTGACAAATAAATCAATCATGTCATGGAAAATTTTGTTCATAGTAGTTTGGAATGTAGCAGGAGCATTGCTGAGACCAAATGGCATGACTAGCCATTCAAAGTGTCCATATTTAGTACAAAAGGCAGCCTTAGAAGTATCTTGTTGAGAGATGCGAATTTGATAATATCCTTAAGCAAGATCAAGTTTTGAGAAGTATTTTGACTTGCCAAGACGGTCCAGAGATTCCAGAATGTTTGGCAAAGGTGTGCGGTTCTTGTGTGTAATTTTGTTTAGAGCACAGTAAGTTTTCAACGTGATGGAGCAAAAGTTGGATAGTTTTGATAGAGCAGTTTTCAATCAGTGGGTCCATAAAGACAGTAGTAAGTTCAGATACATTAGAAATCGTTGGCATGGTAGAAGAGTCTGTGTTAACAATAGTGTTAATGTTTGATGATGGCACTGTTGCCAATAGTTGATTCTTCAATGGTTTGGGCAGCATGGTTGATTGAGACTTTCTTGGAGCTTGTTTTAGACATTGGGGACTTGATGTTGTTGTTTTGAAAGGTTTGACAGGCTCTGAGCTTGTCACAATGGTCTGTATTGTGTTGTTTAGATTGGCAGTAGACACACCTTTGGAATGAAAATATTGTTTCTGTTCAGGTGTAAGGCGTCAAAAGGGCTTTTGTTGTTGTTGGACATTGTCAATTTCAATTGGGTCATTGAGTTGTGGAAATGTGTTGGATAGACGCTGTGTTTGAAATTGGGTAGTGTTACTGGTGTTCTGATGTTTGGTGGGCTGAATTTTGGCCTGTGGTTTGCGATTGCAGCAAAAATAAAGGTCATCAATTGTTTCAGCTTCTTGTTCAAGTCATTATGGATTTGGTAGAGATCAGGCATAGTTTGAAGATGAGACTTGAGTCCATTAAGATACTTGACACACAGATGTTGTTCAGGATAAGTGACACCAGCAGCAAAGATTGCAGAGACAAGTTCATTGAATGCAGCAGAGTATTAAGTAGCAGCTCCAGTTTGATGTAGGTCTTCTATAGCTTCCACAGCTTGTGACAGAGTTAAAGTAGAGCCAAATGTGTGTTGAATTCATTCTTTATAGAAGTCCCAAGTTGCTTCAGTGTGTTGTTGTTCAGTAAGTTGTCTCCAGGCAATATGTGCACGTCCTGTGAGTCCAGATGAGACAAATTGAACATAGGTTGGCTGTCCAGCGAGTAGTAGTGTCAATAGTTTTTGCAAAGTTGTACAATTGGCAGATTTCCAAAGAGCGGTCCAGGTAATCATCTAAAGAGTTTTGAAGCTCATGAGTGGCTTTACCTTTAAAAATTCCAGAAAATTCAAAGGGCTTGACAGAAGGCATTTTAAAGTCAGGTAAGCGTCTTTATGATGAGTTGAGACCAGTAGTAAAGTTTTAAGAGCTTCCAACGGTGGGATCAAGTGCATTGAGTTTTTCTGTCAAAAGGTTAATGACTTGATTTTCCTCAGTGATTGTACGTTGGAAGGCTTCCAGGTTTATTCCTTGATTGGCAATTGTTTGTTCTAGAGCTTGTTGTTGAGCAATGAGGCATCTCACAGCTTCATCCAAGGCAATAGTTTCCTCAGTATTCATAGTAAGATCCATGATGGAAAAATGTGGATAATAGTAGAGTAGTAGTAGTAGAAGTAGTAGAAGTAGTAGAAGTAGTAGTAGCAGTAGTAGTAGTATTCAGAAGAGAGAGGTTTGTATAGCCGGTACTACCAAATGTTACAGGATGAGCCTCTAGTTAGTGGATTTAAGAGCCAAAGAATTAGGTTTTAGAAGATTTGTTTTTATTTGCATACATAATTCAGGTTTTTATAGTTTTGGATTTGAAAAAGAAAGAAAGAAGTTTCGAGAAAAAGAAAATTAAAGAGAAAAAAAAGAAAAATAAGGAAATAAGGAAGTAACAATAAAAGTGAAATAAAAGTATAAGAATTGATAAAGTGATAGAGAAAATATAGAAGAATAAGATGTCACTTGAAGTAGATCTTGATTGTTTTTGGTTCTTGAGTTATTTAGTTTCTTGTAGAATTTTTCAGGACGTTTGAAAAAGTGTTGATAACAATAAAAATAGTTATTCTGCTTCCGTCTGACATGGGCAGATGGCCGAGTGGTTAAGGCGCCAGGTTTAGGCCCTGGTATCGAAAGGTGCGTGGGTTCGAACCCCACTCTGCTCAAATTTGTTAAATGTTTTTTTGTATTCAATCTTTTCCTGGAACAAAGAGTGGCTGATTAAAAGATGGTCTTTTTTCTGTTGTATTTTCAGTTTATCATGATTGGGAGGGCACGTCAATGTATGTTTGTCCAAAATACAATTGAAAATATAATTTATTATCAGTTTCAAATCTTATTCTATATCAAAATTTAATTCTGTGAAGTACAGTGCAATTGGGTCCTGTGAAGTACAGTAATTGAAAGAATTTAGAAACATTTAGTAATAAAATCATGAGTTCTGCTGCAATCAAGATGTGCTCAACTTTTTGAGTATTACAAACCTGATTCTGATTTAAAATTTGTTGAATTTCTGTTGTCAAAGGGTTTTGTTTAAAACTTCAAGTTTTTTCTTTTCAGTTTCTTTTTAAACAAAGAGAAATAAAAACTATTTAAACATTTTCTTGTGCAATTTATGTAGTTGAAATTCTGAAATTGCAGTTTTTCTTTTAGTCTCTATTGTTTCCCAAAATAAGATGGCTCAGAAAACACACTTCAGCACCACTTTGTTGATAGCCAACTTCAGTTGTTGGCTATGTGAATTCAAGAATCTTCTATTGTTTTTTAGAGCTTAAGAAACATTGCACAGTTGTTTCCCATAGGGTATGTGACACTTGCTTAAAAGCATTAAATCTGTAAAAATGTTACCTCTGTCAACTACACAAACTGTGATCTTATCTATGGTTGACAAATTAGGCTTACTTGAAGCAGGAGGTCATTTAAACAATGCAGCACTAGGTGTATCCTGTATACTCAAATCCCTTTACATGCTTGCCAAGCATAAGATAGCCACTTTGGCCACTTTCAGAGTTATTATGGAGAAAAAAAAGTTTGAGACCAATAAACTTATGGATTGACCCAATTCCTTCTACCAGACAGCACCTTTACCCTACACTACCAATTTTGGCACAATTTGATAGTTTACATGTGTTTATATATAATTTTATTTCTTTTTCTGTATACAAAAGAACTTGATGGATTCAAGTTGGAAATTCTAAAATGTTTCCAAGTGCATTGACTTAGCCACAAGTCAGCACTTTTCAACAAAATTTAATACCAATTTCAGTGCTGCAAACTGTGCAAAAAATGGATTTAAATTCATGAAATAAAAAAGGTGTAATAACAAAAAAACAGCAAACAGATGATGCAGAAAAAAAATTAATTTTTTATGGCAAATATTTTCTAAATCAAAATTCAGTGTCAATTTCAATGCCACAAATTTCACAATAAATGAGTTAATATTGAAAACGTTGAAGTAAGTAATTCCAAATTTTTCCAATGTCTTAAAATCATCAATTTTCTTTCTTTTCATCAGAAATAATATTTTGGAACCCTTCTTTTGAGTTTTTCTCTGTCCATATTCTCTTGCTGTTGTTACTTGAATAATTTTTATGTTTTGTGGGGCAAGTGTTGGATAGTTCTTGTTGAAGTTTTGGTGACTCTCTAGTAAAAGTTAAAAGAACAAAACAAGTAATACAACTAAAATCATAAATAAATAAAAAATACTTTATTATTTTTATTTTTATTCAGATTAAATAAATAAATAATTGAATATTGTTATTTGTGTCCTCTTCTCTTCTTTACTTTGTTTATCTTTATTCTCTTATTTCCTACTCTTTTACTTTCTTATTTCTTTATCTGATCTCATATTTGATTCTTCTTCTCTTTTTGCCTTTTATGATGGTTTTGGGTTTTTGGGAAGAAGTTGGGACTTTATAGTTTTCTGGTTTGTGGGATTTCAAATTCAATGTGGGGGAGTTGAAACTGAAACTGGATTGACCAATAGAAATTGGAGGCTGAGAATTGCACAATGATGATGCAACAAAATGGGTATTTAAAGGGCTGAAAAGCAGGACTTTCTTTCTTTTAGTTTTGTTGCTCTTAGCTGCTGTTTCAGAAGATCCCAGGTAGGTTGCTAACTAATCCAATTTAACACTATCAGAACAAGTTTTTCACAAGAAAATCCCCCCAATTTATTAATTGAAAGTACTGTTGTAAAGAGAACAAAATAAAGATTTGGGCTCTTTAGATGGTGAAATGAACAGGCCCATAAAACTACACTAAAGTCACTGATCCACACTGGCATCCAATTCATCTTCCAACAATTTTCCACATGTTTGGCTGAGAATACAGTAATTCCATTGAATTTGAATGTTGTGAGACCATTCCTGCAAATTTCCTCAACTCCTTTCTTATTCAGTTGAGCCATTGATAACAGGCTGACAATCAAGTAGAAGTAACAAATTTCAACTATGGATCCATCAGGATTGTTAAATAAGATGGATCCTTTTCCCAGAATGTTCAGTTTGGAATGATCAGCCAAATAGACAACATTTTTGCATGTTGTAAAGTTCAAGAGCAATTCATGGTGATGAGTGTAGTGTTTGGCAGCACCAGTATCCTTATACCATGGGACATTGTTGACATGCATAACAAGTGTAGAGCTGGCCTCAAAAGCATAGTCACTAGTATCAAGCTTGTATTCACGCAATTTGTCATCATTAGAGCTGTAGTTCCCGGTGATCTTCCTTTTCTCTTCATAGTAGCAATTTTTAGCCTTCTTGTCAGGACATTTGAAAGGTGTGTGTCCAGGCTTTTTGCATACATAGCAGATGATTCCAGGTGGTTTCTTCTCCACAGCATTGAAAGCACCCAGTCTGCAAAACTTTGGCTTGTTGTGCTTGGAGAACTTGTTAATTCAACAGACTGCTCCATTAGACATTGTTTGATTTTATTAATTCTCAAAGATCCCTCATCCAGTGTCTTCAGTGATTTTACAGTAGAGTGCAATTCAGATCCTTCAGGAATAGAATGTGGAGTAGCCACAATCAGAAGTTGATCAATGTCAAATGTTCCACTGGATTTAATAGTGTTAACATCAGAAACCAATGATGAAAGGTGTGTTGCCATGCAGAACAAGGCTTGTAACAAGTATCAAACAGTTTGTTGATCAAACTAAGCCTAGTAGCAGTGAAGCTGAGGGTAAATTGGTCCTGTAGCTTTTTCCACATTTGATACACCATTGGTGGCTCAGAGATAAGGCCTAAGACTGATTGATCAATTTTGTTAATGAGATATGATCTAACAATGGCTTAATGCTTGTAACAAGTTTTGGCCTGTTCTTCAAGCATTTCCTTGACAGCATCAGAGTCTCCATGTTCTAGGATGAGATTTTCACAATTAATAATGTGGAGTGTCTCCTTGCCTTCAATATTGATTCAAAACTTCAAAGAAAGAACTGGCCAGTTGGCCAGAGATGAATCGAAATCTGAAATAGTGTTGTAAGCTTCTTCACTTATTTTGGTGAATTGGAGCAGATAATTTGCTAAAATAGCCCAAGTAGACTTTAATGCTAATGTATTTGATGGCAACTCTGTCAATTCAAGACAGTGCCAGCTAAACACAAAGATAATAACAACAAAACTAAAAGAAAGAAAGTCCTGCTTTTCAGCCCTTTTAATACCCATTTTGTTGCATCATCATTGTGCAATTCTCAGCCTCCAATTTCTATTGGTCAATCCAGTTTCAGTTTCAACTCCCCCACATTGAATTTGAAATCCCACAAACCAGAAAACTATAAAGTCCCAACTTCTTCCCAAAAACCCAAAACCATCATAAAAGGCAAAAAGAGAAGAAGAATCAAATATGAGATCAGTCAGATAAAGAAATAAGAAAGTATAACATATAAAATATAAAATATAAAAGAATAAAGAATAGGCATGTGGTGAACCAAATAATGAAGAGAAGAGAATGTAAAATAGCCAAACTCAATCAAATATAAATATAAATTTTATTTCTTCTTTTGTTCATACTTTCAAGTGCATTTTGACTCAGCACTTTTCCACAGTAAGTAAGATTTTTAATCTGTGTGGATCCACATAAAATAAATTGATTTGGCAGATGTATATTGGGATATACTGCTCTGTATGGTATTTTAGTTGCCAAAACTTGAAAACATTCCAAGTGGACAAAATAAAAAATCCATTTTTTTTTATGAAATCTTACAAAATTATATGATCAATGTATATTATTTAATTTTACCAGTTTTGAAATGGAACAGACACAGGATTCTTGAGAAATAGATTAGTGAATTGAATATTTTCTGTAGGCATTTTTTTGATAAATGGATTGGAAGAAAACCACAAAAAAGTGCAATATCAATTCAAATTCAATCAGAATTCACTATATATGAACATTATTTTTTGTTTTGGGTCACATTTTTCATTGTTACATGTTCAAAAAAATTTAAAAAAAAATTTAAAAAGTTCTCCCAGTTGCAACTCAAAAGAAAATTAAATTTGAGATACATATTACTAATTTTACTTGATAAAAAATAAGCCAAGCCAAGTTCAAAACTTTTTTTTTCTTTCCAATTTTTTGTTGTATTATCATCGCCAAATATTTGGTAAATTAAGCTTAAAAATAATATTTGTTGTTATTCTTTTGTTGTGATCAATAAAAGTAGCAAAATTTCTATAACTTGTTTTCTAGAACAGTATCAACTGTAATTTTCAGGAACCAAAGATTAGCTAATAAAAACTCAATTTTTATTCCTTTACGCAAGCTTGCTGTTGAAGTCTGCATTTTAACTTTCACTATTTCAGTGTCAGAGAGTATGAGCAATTTTAATTTTGGACATTAAATTATTATGTTATTCATTAAAGAAAATTCCACACAATGAAAAATCGAAACTTGATCTTTCTCCCTCATCTCACATTCCTATTCTGCTCACATACGCCAATTTCATTTATAGTATTTAGAGATAAAGATGGAATGATAATCTTCAGTAAAAAGGAAAGATCTCTTCTATTATCTAATCCCTAATGAATAAAATTATGTATCCATGTTCAGCTTGAATATCAAATACTCAACACTTGCTGTAGCACAAACTGAGCAGTCAAACTTTCACATCTCGCCAAAATCCATTTCCAACATCAAAATTAAAATTGAAAAAATCACACCACAAACATCTGTGTCACTGTCAGCTGCCTGCTACGACGACGACGACAGCGAAGACGACAAAGACGGTTGCGATGATAATATCACCACTGCGTACTGTTTATCCCGGCGACTCAGCGGTCAGCTGGTATACTTTTTTTCTTTCAACATCGAAGCTGAAACATTGAAGAAACCAATGCTTCCTTCACGTTGCTCTATTTGCCGAATAGCCATTCCGCAAAATAGCCAATTGGCTCGGTCGCTGAATTATTGGCCAAACCTTAACCCAAATGAAAAACCATATCCACCAAAAAATTTTATTTTTTATAAGCATTTCAAATTGATCAAAAGAAACAAAAAATTGAAATACAATCATATACACAGTTTATTTTGAAAATAGATAAGTGCACTGTGACGGGTTTGAAAACACACCTTATTGGAAAAAAACTCAAATATTAGATTATTTTAATTATTTTTTTTCACTCAGGTAGCACTGCAAGAAATATCATGATCGTGGCTATACACAAACAAAAGTAAACTGAAGAATGCCAGTGGTGGAAGGCTGCGCTTACGGTGGCCCAAGCCTGGACAGGTGCAGTAGCCGTCGTGATTAGTTGAGGGAAAAATTTGCACGTCTTATTGTAATAACTTCAGTTCGACATTGGTCTTGTTTCTTGAATATCAAGTTGTGATCATAAGTGCGAGTACCAAGGTGTTTTGTTTTGTTTTTATTCTGCGTTGCGTTATGGTGTATGGTACGTCTTTAGATTTTTCGAATATATTCAACTATTTGCGATTATATTTGGAAACAAGAGAAAGAAGGAGGTGCCTGAATAAACCTAGTCCTGCAGTTTAAAGATCACATAAATTCCTTGAGCTTGGCGTAAAGATGTCTGCCTGCTCACTCTTATCCAACGTGAAAGATGAGATATCAAAAATGAAGGCTGGGCTTGTCATGTGACCTACTATATTATTATAAAAAAACAATGTGCTATGCTTTTTTCATGTCAACATGAGTTTAGTACTCTTTTTCATATTTATTGAATCGGATCTGTCAAAACAAGAGTTGGGTTAAGTCAATTATTTCAAAAGAGCCAGCTGTGTTGCAAAAAAGTCTCACGTGATGATGTAAACAACATCATCTGACGTCGTTTGGAGCATTATCACAAAACACGTAAAAAAAAGAATTCAGGTTACCCGAATAAACCGGTTCATTTTGTTTAAAGTGGTTTTTATTCTCTGCTGTGTTACATTAGTTCCTGAATCAATCATTTTGGTGAGGCTTGACGGATCATTTGACTGATGGATGGCTTTGTCTATTATTTTTTGAAACGAGAAAAAGAAATTCTGTGAAACGAGAAAAGAAAGTAGTATAAAATTATCATATGATTAACAAGTCTGACTCAACTTTCGAGGAATGCATTCACCAGCCGATTCAGTCTAGCGTCCCATCCCCACAACATTCTCCAAGTTTACTGGCAAGCCAGATTTCAAAGCCATCGACAACGTCAGCTGCGTCTAAAAATCTGGTGCTGATGTGCTTCCATTGCTCGATAGACACCTCGCCAATGTGGCGACGCACAGTCGACAAGAAGCATTATTTATGTAATGCATGTGGGCTTTATCAACGTAAATATGGCATGAAGCGCCCATTTTCGCCGCCGGCTCATGACGCAAAATCCAAGACATCCGTTTTTGCAAGGCCTGAGAAATCTAGAAGGGCGTTGTGTTTCGAAGTATATTCTGGATCTCCGGCAAGACTCATTATCAGGCCTCCATCTCACAGCCGATCATTGACTATTTCGCCGCCACTATCACCATTTCAGTCAATTTGCGATCTTCGCGACATCTTTAGAGCTGAGATGACTGATCCTGCATCTGCATTACAAAAAATTCCGGCTGGGCCCGACACCATGTTACTTGCACAATATTTGTTTTAGAGATTCTACCAATAAAATTTACATCATTCATACACAGTTTGCCACTTCCTTTTTTCAATACTACTCCTTGCATATTTCACTATAATAACAGTGCTAAAAGTTTATCGAAAGCGATCACGCCAAAACGTAATATCCAATGTTATTTTTTTTTTTTTTTTTTAAACATTTTTCATGTAAAATTGTCAAACATGAGCTTTTTAACTGCGACTGCTTCCTCATCCGAAACTCCAGTAAATATTACGAGAAGCTCAACGCACTTCAAATCGCATGCCAAAACACAGGAAAATTTTTTTTTGCCAAGCGTTAAAGTTCAACCCGACCACGACAATTTTGAAACGATATTCTCTTCTTCCCCTTCCACAAAGCTTGACCTGACACATAGTATTTCACCGCCCGCAAATGAAAAATCCCGAATTCTCTTCGAAACAGCTGTTAAACGCGCTGAATATGAAACTGCAGATCTCTTAACAACTGGAGTCGCTCGTCATAATGATTTGGCCCAAGAAGTCGCTCACCATTTATCTTCGATTCAAAAATTTATGGCGTCGCAGTTACGTACAAACGCTGCCACAGCTGCCGTCTTGGGCGGTGAATTTGACCGCATCGCTGCTGCAGAGCGTAAAGCGAAAATAGAAGAATTGGACCGTTCTCGGCGCGCACAAGAAGAGTGGACACTAAAGGAGCATGAGCGCAGAGAAATGGTTGAGAAGCAGCAGAAAACAGGTGAGGGGAGGAGACGACTGGCTGTAATTGAAGGTGGAACAGGGGATATTGCGATGGGATTTTTGACACGTCGTGCTGATTTTCGGCCTGTTCCAACTTTTTGTGGGACGCATGGTAAAATCTCTGATAGCGTCAAAGTCATTGAAAAAAGCGGAAATGATGAAGAATTCACCAATGAACAGGAAGCAGAGAAAGAAGAAAACGACAATAACGATGGGATTATCGGCGCATTAGAACAAAAAATCGAAATAATAAAACAAGAAATCGATCAAAAGGCAATGGAGTTGACTGCCGGTGAATCAGGAAGAAAAAATAAAGAAAATATGTCACTAACATCCCCACAGATATCTCAAGATATCCCGAAAATACGTCAGCAATCTAAATTTGTGACTGTTGATTCCTCGTCATTACTCATTTCACGAGGTGTTTCTGCCGCAATAGTTCGACGGTCAAGTGGAAAAGCCGGCCCCAGAGTTCCTCTGGATATTGCAGCCATTTGGAAGGCAAAAGAAAACGGGAAATTTGAAGCAGATGATGCTAGTCCCAGAAATTCCAATATTATCCATCAAAAAAAGCGACTTGATCCAGATTTTTTCGAATCTTCAAGTACTGTATGCATAAAGCAAGTTTTGCAAACACAGAAAAATAGAAATGATGAGCTTGCTATGCAAGTTTTGAGCCCTTTTCATCAGTATAATGAATATTCGCAGCAACATATTCCACTTATTGCTCAATCGGCGGAGAATATGTCAGCAATCACCAACAAAACACAAAAATATATTGACGAGAATTCGAAAAATTTTTGTGACACTCCTTGTGAAATCAGAAAATGTAATCCTCCACCGCAAAAAGTAATTTACGAATTCGCACACACATCAGCACGGCTATTGGATGCTAGAAACCGTCGAATAAATCCTGCAATATCTTCACATGTGATTCAACCAAAGCTCTATATAAAAAATTTGCAAAGTCTCAAGATTCAGTCTTCTGTTCACAACATATCACAACCGCCGACCTTTTCTGTGAAAACTCTGGCAGCCACCAGCAAGGCAGCTAATGCTTGTATGAAGAGCCAATTCAAACTCGCCCCAACTTTGTCTCTTGAACATTCCACAAGAGGAAAAGTCAACCCAGAAGTTGAGCTCCCAAAAAGAATACTAAAGGGTCGTTTGGGTGATGTTTTCGGTCTTAAAAGTAATCAGCGCGTAGATAAAAAAATGAGTGCATCTGATTTTATTCTCAATGGATTGAATAAAATGCTTTAACATGTTTTGGATGTTCCAAATACTCTTTTTTTTTTTAAAAAGTATTGTCTTTTCACTTGAAAATGTCTTTTTTCTGAGTTTGAGAAAAAAAAAGACATGGGATGAGCTACATCAGGGCATACAAGTGAAAACACCACACCCTTTATAATTACTACTTTCACTGCATGTAAATCACACATGTCAAGACCTACAATAAATCAGAACAAACCATAACCTGATGAATCAAATAATTTTATGTATTCAAAGGTGACAAGTCACTGATCAGAGGGAAGTACTGTTTTCTTCCCTGAATCTTTTTTCTTTGTTTCATAAACAGCGACAGGATTTTTAAGGCATTTCAAACTGAAGGGACATTCGGCAATTCAAAATTTACCGTGCATTGTCTCCAGTTGTTTCAACAATATCTGCTGTTTCGACAATCTGGTGAAGTGTCTTGGTCTGCTCTTCTCCTTCATCAAGCATATAATCAATTTGCTGATGTGGTTTATAAGCAATAGTGGCAGCCATCTCATGGGTCAAATGAATCAAAATGTTTGCCAAACAAAATGCAAGACTGTGTGATAGGAGTGAGCTAATCATAGCTTGTTTATGATTTCAGCAATTTCAGCTTCACTTACAGTTTCTGATTGATCTTGTCCGTTGGAAAATGATTCAATACTTCACTTTTGAATTTTCCCAATTTTTAACTTTGATGATAAATATGTATATACTGTACAATAAATTGATTTTGCATTTTTGGTACAATTGCATAGAGTTTTGACTGTCAGAGGTGGAACATTTGGTTGAATTCCTTGTCAAGTTTATGAATGACAAAGTGTATTCAACAGAGTAAATAAACCACTAATCATTTCCAAATAAATACTTATTTGTGACTTTGCTCAACTCAAAAAAGTGAACAAAGCTCTCAAATTAAACCTCGCTTTGATCCTGACTGTATTTACCATTGGTGAGAACAACAATACCATCAATATTCACTTTTGCAACATTATTGCCACCTTCAATTGGAATAATTGTGTTATTGATTTTAATGCTGCTGTTTTTTGCTATTCTTTATAGAAAGTGCAAGTTACAGTTGAAAAGCTTTTGGTATTCTTTGGAATTTTGATTTGAGTTATCAAAACTCGAAATGTAGACAAAAGGTAGAAAATTTACAGTACCAGCATTAACTTAAATTTTAATCTTCCATTCACCTTTGTTGCAAACCAACAAAAAAAAAAAAAAAAAAGAATATATATAAATTACTCATTGCCAGAATCATCATCAGACTCGTCACTATCACATTGATTGCCAACGTCATTGGCAACACCAGGCATATTGTGTCCATGTTCAATATGGTATTTGAGACCATTCAGATTTTTATATCTTTTTCCACATTGGTTGACAGTGCATACAAATGGCTTCGACATATCCTCAGCCTCCTTCTTCTTCTTTCCGAAATAATAGCCTGATGGAAGTTCATTTGGTTCAATGTGCGAATGATTAAGGTGATACTACCAAATAAAATTAGACACAAAATACATACATTTACATCTATTAAAATAGCATACCTTCAGCCCATTCGCATTTTTGTACTCCTTTTTACAAACTGGGCAAAAGAACCTCTTTTCAGCAGTATCAGGATCCAATATAGACAGCAACCCCAACTTGAGTCTTTTTTCTTCTCCGAGCTTCACTTTCGGCAATCGTTGAATCACAAGATCTGCTAAAGTCGCTCCTTCTTTCAAGGCCTCGACAGTAACCGCAGCCTGCTCCGCAATGGCCCGGGTCTTGAAGCGTCCCACAAACTCTGGATCCATCGCAATTATGATCTTCGCTGCCTCAGCCGCAGCCGCTGCTGCTTCAGCTGCTGCTGTCTTTCTCAGCTTACTTGCTGCTGCTGCCGCTGCACGTACTGCTTTGGCTTCATTTGCTTCTGCAGCTTTTCGTAAATTGCTTTTACTGACTCCTCGGCTTTTGCGCAGCACAACTGCTGATTGCAACGACGATGTCCCTATTGCCAAAGACTGCCCCAACCCGGCATCACCGCCGCCAGACTTTCTTTTCAGCATTATTTCGGCGGCCATTGTAGCAAGTCCAATTTCATCGTCGTCATCTTCATATTCCTGGTCATAAAAATATGTTCCTGAATCCAGTGTATTTAAAGCAGCAATTGATGCACTCAGAGTTGATCTGCCGGATGTATCGCACCTTCGACCGGAGGTTGTAAATATTGAGTCAACCATACTTGGGCCAACATCAGCACCACTTAAAATATGCATATCGCAGATACCACCAAGTTGTGAGTTTTTTTGCTGCGATTTTCGATACCTTTGTTGCTGCATCATTGTTGAAAGGCTTGTGCTTGTCATGCGCGGAGATAATATTCCTGGACTGGATGCAGTGACAATATAACTCGGCGGTTGAACTGAAAATAGCGATGCTGTTGACACACGCATTTTCTTCGTTGATTTACGCTGATGCTGCCTGCCATTGATGCTGCTGCTCCTAGTCGTCGCTTTGCGGTTTCTTGAAACTGATGAAGGACATGAACGGTTTTTGATTGTTTCGAGAGTAGGTTTTGTTCCGGGAATGCTTAGTGTTCGACGAGAGTTACCTGCCAAAGGTAGTGAACCTCTAACTGTGGATGGTTTTGCATGATTATTTGTATTCAAGTAATTGAAGAGTGCATTGGTAGAAGAATCTGTCGAACTCCAGTATTTCGAGTCGAATTCACCATCAGATTCATCAATCGAAGACGACGAATCCGAGATCTCATAATCACTTTCTCCGTGATTGTTTTCTGAATAAAGCAGATGTTGTGAGTCATAGTTACTTGCAGGTTTCATCAGCGAGATGGTTGACGGCATGGGAATACGGCCACTTTCAGGTGCGTTTGCATATTCTTCGTTTTCACGGTATATTTCCGCCAACGAAATTGACGACGACGCTTCAATTCTTTCATGGTGTGGACCAAACCTAACAGATGGTGCAACTGGCGGCGAACGAGAGTCAAAATTACCCGAATTCAACAAGGGACCCCTTGTAGCATTGAACTGAAAGAACATCAAACCAAGAGATCTGAAAGGAACCGCAAAAAATTGATAAGATGAACAGCAAAAATAACAATAAAATATTTAATTAACTGTTCGAGAAGTCCTTCATCACCATCGCCATTTGAATGTGGATGCATTCCCATATTTTCCAATTGTAGTAAAATATCCATGTTCACATCATCGTCGGCAGTTAGAATAACATCTTCCCGAACTCCATCATCAAACGTCAACAAATCAAAATCATCGGACGATGCTTTCGACTCTATGTCGCCATTCCTTCCAACAGCCAAAGCAAGCAAAGTATCTATAGTGTCACGGCGAGGGTGAGTTGTTACTGATACATTATTCGGCGCAAATGCAGATTCATCCAAAAAACTAAATTGGGTCGTTGATTCATCGTCAAACGTTTCACCAAGTAGCGCTTGTGAATAAGCATCGTCAGCACTACTTGAAGTCAATTCCGGCGACAATGACGTTGGCGGAGTAAACATTGCGGAGAGTTTCGGGGATTCATTTTTTAACGAAGCGGCTGAGACTTTTTCAGTTAATTTACTTAGGTTTTGAGACGATAGTGGTGGTGGCGGAGGACCTAGGATAAGTTCATTCAACAAAAGAGCTTCCAATGAAACATCCACGTTATTCCTATTCGATTCTCCCCGACTCAATTCAGAATGAAATTCTTGAATGTGCCGATTCAACTCGTGAAGATCAGGAAGGACTATTCCGCAGCAAAAAAAATCTTTGCAAAATTCCTGTTCCAAAAAAGTTGGCTCGTTTCCAAAACTCCCAACATTGAAACCAGATTTTATTCCTGGGACACCAATTGAACCCATATATCCTTGCAGAGACATACTTTGTTCCAATGACGACGACAATGATGGGATATTTCCCAGAGCGGATGTACTCGCGGTTCGTTTTTTTGCAGCCGACGCCCCTAGACTAGGACTTTGGGAGTACGCAATAATGCCTGGAGCTGCTGCAGCTGATAGTTTCGGACTAAATAAATTATTGCTTGCTGTTGGTGACGTATTACGGTCAGAAGACGGAGTTAATTTGCTCGATAGTATATTCGCTGATAAAGTTGATGCGCTGCTGGATGTTGGTGACGGGAGTTGCATGCTGGCCCATCTAGATGATGTTGAGAAGTCGAAATAAATCATATATTGGTGGCCTAACCTTGGGGAAGATGATGTCGAGTGGCCGTTTTTGGCGGGGAGTGCAGACGAAATCTTGAGTGGCCTGATGAAGAATGGAGATACGAAAATAAAAAAGATTTTTAGAAAATCATTTGAGAAAAGGTAAGAAAAAAAATTAAAATATGAAGTATTCACTAAATTGAGGTGTTACTCGCTGCGACAGCGCACATTCAATATATATGATTGAAAGAAGTTGGGAAGACAAAATTCTGATTTGTAATGCGGAAATTTTTTGACACTCACAATTGTTGCTGAGTCATGGACAGATCGGCAGCGAGACAGGTAGGCTTTTTGGCAAGTGGACAAGCGCCACACACGCAAACTAAAGAAGGGGGAGATACAGACAGAGATACGACGGAGGTGAGTTTAGCCGCGTTGGCGGCGGAGGAGGCGGTGGCAGCTTGGTGTTTTGGCTTACCCAGCAGTGCTGATGCTGAAGCTGATGCAGCTGATACTGTCGATGCTGCTGCCGACGGCGATGTTGAAGATGCAGCTGCTGACGTTACTCCCGGTGTTTGCGCTGGCGGGGAAGGATGTGGCGGGACGGCCGCAAGCAGGTGCGAGTGCGTTGCTGGTGTTGCACCAGCTTTGCGCAAGGGAATTACTGCTGCGGTAGCAGCCGTTCGCGCCTTCGCCGTCACTCCCTTTGTTTTGGTCACGACCGTGCGCGTCTGCATTGTTGGTGTCGTTCGTTGCTTGCTATTGTGTGTTTTGGTAGTTTCAGTGTTATCAAACAAAAGAATTGAAAGAATATAAAAGAAAAGAATCAAGGTATGAAACTGGTTTTGAAAAGGAAAACCAGTCTCCTGATATATACTTCATCTGCAGTAGGCATATTTACTGGTGATTGGAAGACACAGGTCCGGAGAAGACCCTGTTGGTTTCTGTTTTGGACCACCACCTTTTAAGTATTAACTAATTTTCAGTGAGAGTCTCACTCAAATTATTCAAAGTGACTTATTTCTTGAATTTGATAGTTACAATTGAATTAATAATATTGAGAAGGAGTTGGTTTAAAATTTTGCATCTTGCCAATTGTGTTTGCAATTTAATCTTAATAATACAATTTCAAACTAAATTTCTCAAAAAAAAAAAAAAAAAAAAAAATTATAAAACAAACAAAAAAAAAAAAAGAAAAAAACAAAAAAAAAACATTTTTAAAAAAAGGTGGTAGCCGTATAATTAAAAAAAAAAAGGGGGGGGGGGGGGGG
>JADGJH010000583.1:0-16517 GCA_027596945.1 Physocladia obscura
TTTGTATCTTGCACGATTCTCAGATAGTCTTATTTGCTAATGATAAGAAATTAACTATTACTTATGGCAGCACTAAAAAATAATCTAAAAAAAAAAAAAAAAAAATATAACCATTAAAAAAAAAAAAAAAAAAATCTATCCGAAATATGCAACGAAGGCTGTAGCATCGTCATACCGAATCTGTTTTTGCCAAAACAGATTCTGCATCGCCTGCTGAATCGTCTCATGTATTATATCTCCCTTGTCCTCATCGCCGCTTAAAGTGCTCTTGCTCATCTCTCGCTCTACAAGCACACGCGCAACCTGCTGCAGACGCGATTCGAGGACCGCGTTGAAATCAAAGTATGCTGGCTTTTTCGGCGGCGCGGTTGCCGTTTCGTAGTGACGGCTTTTCGTGTTATGATCCAAATCCAGGTGTGGTTTCATTGAACAGTCGGATATATCCATCTCTTCGTCCAATTTTTCCACAACTGTGGCAACAACAGCTGCGGCTTGAGAAATTTCTTCTTCTTTTATTGCTTTTGAAGACGTTGCTGGCGCTATTGCGGCTTCAGACAAGTCTTCAATGGACTTTGCAAAATGCATTTGCATTGATGAGCCCTCTTGTTCTTCTTCTTTAGATAGTGATAACAGTTCATTTGTAATTTCTTCATCCAAATTTTCCTCGTCTTGCACTTCATCGTCGTCGTCATCATCATCGGTAGCCATCATATCGTCAGAACGGAGGGCATTGTCAGCTGAGCTTCTCTTTTTGTTGAGCGAGTGTTCTTTGGAGGCGACGGCAGTGGATCCATTCGACGACGCATCACTAGTGGTGTCATCTCCTTCACTAGTGCTGGCTGAGACGAGATCGGAACCGGATACAACGCCAAGAACCCATTTTGCTGACGATGATCCAGCAGACGGTTGGACTTGTTCCGGTTCGGCTGCAGCAGCAACGTCACCAAATTTTCCGTGTCCTCCAGCAATGCTTTCTGTTACGATGCTGGTAACAGCAGAAGCAACCGTGGCTGTAGCTGCAGCCGCAGAAACAGTTGCATCAACAACAGCCAAAGCCGGCGCGACAGCAGCAGCAGCAGCGGCGGCGGCGGCGGCCCTGGCAAGCTTTCTTGCGCGTTTCTCCTCTCGCCTACGCTCTTTTGCAGCAACCTTCCTCTCTTTCTCAGTCCGGATCCATTCCTGCTTTGCCTCGCGATACGCTTCCCATTCTTTCAAATTATCATCCCGCTCGCGTTCAACACCATCAATCGCTGCACTGACAACACTCATCACCATCACAGTGTGGCGTTCGGCGTCGCCACTGTTGTCCATCAAGTGGTCCCAGATTCCGTCCGTGGCGAGAACCATCACGTATTCCCATGCAGTGTCGAGTTCAATGAAGCTCACGTCGGGAATCCCGTTCAGAACGGCCGGTTCAATCTTGAACAGCAGGTCTCCCATTGTGCCAGTCAAGTTCAACGTGCGACGGTGCGAGACACCGACGGATTTCACGGCGGCACTGGCGTGACGGTAGATGCGGGCGTTGGTGAGTTCGTGATACGGTTGGTCTTTGCGGACGGATGGGTGCTGCGGGTTCATTGGGATCAGGGTGTGGCTGGGAGACATGAAATGACCGCCAGACGTGTAGATACTGTATACTTTTCCGGGATGAGTCATGTTGTGGTCGACGGATGTGAAGACTGTGTTCCAATGTGGCGAGTGGCTGTCTTTGGGGCGCGAGATGAGTGTCATGCGCGAGTCACCCACATTGAGGTTCACGAGCCACGAATTGTGAACAACGACTGCAACGAGCGCACAACCGTCATCGTCAGGTCTTTCAGCCGGAATAGATCCAGAATCCACCCATGTGCGATACCGCGCGACTTGAATGGCGCCTGTTAATATTTTTTGTTATCAAGTCAGCTTTTGCTGAGATAAGGAAAATTGAATTGCTTGGAACTTTTTGCAGATAAATTTTTTTCCCGAATCACATCAATTCACTCAATCACTCTTTCTTTTCTTTCCTCACTATGCTATTACTCGATGCAATTCGGTCAATCGCTACATGGCTGAGGTAGAAAAAAATACTTACAATACTCTGCGTCAATAATCTTGAAAGCCTCACAAGCCTTCTGCTCAAACAAAGACCGGTCCATCGCAACGCCAAAATCCCAGTCGCGACTTTCCAAAATCTCACCGAGCACAGTCTTTGTCCGTGGCACAAAAAATTTTGAAGCCAGGATCCCGCCGTGCCCATCGGCGAGAATAAACAGACGCGTTGATTCTGTGTTTGGAAGAGGATTGTATTGCTGATTGTGGAGATTGCGTAATTGGCCGTGTAGCAGATGTTGGTCATGCGAATGACTGCTGTTGTTGTGCTGGTGGAGGTTAAAGTGGTTGGGATGGTGATGCTTGATGCTGGAGAGGGTCGGCTCGACGTCTCTGATTGATTGGGTGGACGAAAGAGTGGATTCAGTGTCTGATGAGGCAATAGATAGAGCTGAAGAGGAGGTGGACGAAAGATTTTGTTCCAGTTGCAGTCGGCTTTGGATATTGTTTTCGTCATCTTGGTCCATGAGGTCGTCAGTGATTGAGTGGAAGCCATCCGAGTTTGAAAAGGCAGCGCCACCTCCGCGCGACGAAGCAACAATATGAGAATCCACAATGGATTCATCAAGTTCCAACGAGTCAGCGTCTGAGCACGAGTTTGTCGACTCGGTGGATACGGAAAAAATTGAGCTTGTCTCACTAATAATGCCAAACTTGTTTTCGCTGTCGTCCATCATGTCTTCTGCCGCTTCTCTCGACAGTTGCGCCTTTTTCCATGTATTGTCGTACTATTATTTGTTTGATTGTAAATTTTCAAGCATTTTTTTTTGTTATCTTTAATCTCACTATCCACCCTCACACTTTGCTATCTTTAATCTCACTCCAGTTAAACTTTTTTTCCTTCTTTTCAATGCCTGCTTTTTCCACTCATCATTGGATATTTTTTTTCTATTTGAATGCTCGCTACGCTCGCATTGCACTCATGTGAAACTTCTTTTTTTTTTTTTTGTTGTATGCTAAAGTTTCGCTAAATATTTTAATCACTCAATTTTTTCGCATCTTCGCATAATTTTCAATTACCTCACTGGTAACAACACCGCCATCGGAAAAATGAAAACCAAACTTTACGTGGTCGGATCCAAGACCATTGGATGACCAGAGAAGACGGTCTTGCTGGGAGGGCCAGTGGATATCCTCAATCTGGTTGTGGATGGGGATACGTACAAACTCAGTGGTGACAAGATTGGAGGCATTGGGGTGGGGGGAGGCAGAGAGCATGTTCCTGTAGCCGAGTTCAGATTTTACGGCCCAGGCGATATTGTGAAATTGTTTATGAGGCAGAGACTTTTGAGCGGGTGAGACCGAGAGCAAGCGGGGGGGCTGGTGGTCGAGCGAGTCGACAAAGAGCGAGTCGTTGTCCTGGTCAAAGTCTTGGGAACCGTTGCTGTTGTTGTTGTTGTTGTTGTTGCGTGCGGCATTGAGGGTGAGCGCCGAGTTTGGATGGGTGAGGGAGCGGCTGATGTCTTTTGTTGCTTGCAGGGCTGGTTGGTGGGCTGCAGTTTGCGGAATGCTTTGCTGGGTGTCGGTGTCGATTGGCCGGTTAGTCAGGGTGGCGTCTTTGTTGACGAGGGAGGTGTCGAGGAAAGGCTGCGCCGACTGTGCAGCTTGCTGGGGGGCAGCCTGAACGACGGCGGGGGCGGCTGAGGCGACTGGGGTGGCAGACAGCGAGTGCCGCAGCGACGACGAGCGCGAGGCAAAGCCGAGGTTCGAGAGAAACGAGCCAATGACGGACGCCGGCCGCTTGAGCGTCGGTGCCGCCGCCTGCGTCTCGCCGGGCACGTCGGGCGGCAGCACGGACCAGTTGAGCTTGCGGCGCAGCAACGAGGCCGGCGGCGCTGTTTGCTGGTGCGCGCCGTGGTGGTGGTGCAACTGGCTGCTGGGCGCCGGCGCCGTGATTGTTGCCGGCGTCGTGCCCTTGACGGCCGCGCCCTTGGGCCGCGCATCCCGCGGGTCGCGCGTCTCCCGCGGCTCCCGCGCGTCGGCCGCCGCGCCGACGAGCCCGACGCCGAGCCCCGACAGCGCCGCCAGCTCCTGCGCCGCCGAGCGTCTGCCCGCCGCACCCGCACCACCCGCACCCGCCACACTCGGCGCCCCTGTCGTCGTCCCGCCTTCCACGCGGTCGTGTCCCTGGCCGTGTCCGTGTCCGTGTCCGTGTCCTTGTTGGCCGTGTCCTTGCTTGTTCATGAATCGCTGACACTGATTCACGTTCGTTCGATTCGTCGAAATTTTGAAATGGGAGATGTGACCGCAAACTCACCGCCAGCTTGGAAATGAAAATGAGGGTTGTGCCTCAAACTGTCATCTCTCGTCTGGACGCATCTCGCTTCTGCCAACACAATCTTGAGCATCCCTTGCGATTCAATACATGTTACCGATTATTTTTTTTCGAAATATATTTATATCTTTTTTTCTCTCTCAATCCCATTCCCACCCACTTTTACTTTACTCAACTCTTTAACACTCTGCAGACTCTGTTAGATTCTTTCCCATCTCCTTCTTACCGTTTCGCCGACGTTGCCACCTTCCCAGTCTTGGCTTGTTTTTTCTTTTTTGTCTATTTTTCAACTTCGGCGCCTATTTGTGCCCCCCCAACAAGAACCACAGTGACAGTGTGTCATCATGAATGAATAGTGCTCGTTAACGAAACAAATAATAGTAATATTAGTAGCATGAAAGAATAGGAAGAAACAAGCAGCAGCACAAGTTAATAAAAACAAATAAAATTATGTGGCGGCGAAAGAGTAACGGATAATAACTGAAATTAATTATCAAGCCAGACGTTATGGAACAAAAAAAAAAGTTTAAAAAAATTACAAGAAGCAAAAACAATAGTTATGAGAATTTTAAGAATTAAATGAATTTAATATTTCAGAAAATTTTGGAACAATAGCTTTTTTAATTTTTTTTTTTTGTTTCAGGAAAACAAAATACAAAATTTTTCTGTAACTCGCTTCGTATAGCACAATAGTAACTAGAAATTTCAGGAATCAGAGATCAGATAATAAAGTATTCCTTTATACAACCTTGCTGCTGCATAAACTAAGCAGATGCCATTAAAAATTTTCACATCTCCCTCGAATCACCAAAAAATCTTCATTCTTTTTGGGTGAATACCAGCCAGGTGGCATGAAAGCAGGGGAAAATCTGTAAACTGACCCCACAACATTTACCTCAAATAATTGAGACTCGCCTCAGGAAATCAATGTGAAAATAGATCCAGAATGAGCTTGGGAAATTTCTCCATTTATGATTGTGTATGGTAAGGATTTTTAGCAGAATTCTCCTGTCTTTTACTATAGATTTACATTTCTCCAAATCTTCCATTGCAAAAAATTCAAAACAGTCTTTAAAATAAATCTTGCCATTTTCCTCCCCATACAAAACCTTAATTGTATTAATACACAGCTTCCACTTAATGATGGAAAGGCAAGTCCATTGTTTTCATTTCTTTACTTTTTAAGCAAATTGAGTGATTCCATTTTTGAATCTTTTTACACCTTAACAAGATTTTATATATGAATAAACATATTTGTTGTAACAGAGTGATAAATGTTGAATCCTGCGAAAGTGGATTCACTTGAACTTGTATAATCGGATTCAAATGAGATTCACTTTTGTTACTTGAACTGGTGCCATTATTTGCTGCCACTTGCGGTGGTGCTACTCCTTCCTCTGGCAGATTTGCAAAAACTAATTTGACTAAACTAGCAACTAGAGTTTCATCTTTTAACAGTAGGTTTGAGATTTTGATCCTTTGATAAAAGTTACAGAATGGTAGCGTGATGGTTTTACAGTACTCTATTTCGCAGCCACATAACAATAGGTGTGATCAAACAATTTTTTGCAATTGGAATTTATTATGCTGCCTTCAAAAACAATAAATCAACAGCAGCCCTTTGCACATCCACGTCAAACTCCCCAATCTGCTCTCCATCCCCCACTTGATCCAAAACACTTAATATCCCAATCGCATCTAGTTTCCGGCCATCCAAATACCGCTTCGAACCCTCAATCCTCATTTTGCCCCACTTGTTGTTTGACACTAAAACACCGTTGAACCCAGTCACTGTTGCCTTTACACTCCCTCGCACCGAGCGAAGGACGGTTTTAGAACATTCAATTGGGTGTAACGATAGATTCACAACAGCGTATTCGTTCATGACCATGAGTTTTTGGTATTTTCGAACCGTACCTGATATGCGTGCGGATTTATTGCTTTTGAAAATAAAGTGGTTAACAGATGCTGAAGGACCGTCCCATCTGACAGTGTATGAGTCTCCTGAACATTGGAACATGTCGAAGAGGTTCGGTCGGTTTGGGAGCGTAATAGTGACTTTGGCTGTGATGGTTAAACTGAGGAATTTGGCGGAGAGGTCTGGCGTTGAAGGAAGTCGGATGGATATATATGTTGTGGAAAAGTCTTGTTCAAATACAATGCGGTGGCCTTGTGGACCAATCTTTCCGTGAATAAATTCATAGTCGATTCGAGGGAGGACGGTATCTTGTGGTTCTGGTGAGTCGTTTGTGAGAACTGTAACATCGATTGTTCCATTGCCTTCGTATGAAAAGAAAATTTGGGAGAGGGGATTGAATTCGTAAGTTGCTTGTTTTGCTGTGAGGATTTTAATAGTGTTACGGGATCTGGCTGAAAAGGTGGAAGCTTTGGAGCCTGCATTATTTGATTGAGGTGTGGTATTATCGGCGTCTGATTTGTTATCGATTTCAGGGGTAGAAGCAGTGACAGGTAAAGGAATAGAGTCTGCTATATAGTTGTCTTTGACAGATATATTTTCAAGAGACTGTCTGAGAATCTGTTGGTTGAGTTCCACATCAATATCGTTGGCCTGCGCCAATTCGAGAATATTCTTGAGCATTTCGGCCATGGTAGAGAATGACGGTCGCAACATTGGGTTTGGAGACCAAGCCTGTTCCATCATCTTGAACAATAGTTTCGCCGTTCGTGAGTAAGTCGTTGACGCAGATTCTTCAGGAAACTCTGGACGAATATGAGATTGAACCACATGTTGATAAATCAATCCATCAGGCGTGTCTGCGAAAAAGCATAAGAAGAAAACAGAGGCAAAATAAACAAAACAAACCAGTCAATGGAATTTCTCCTTCACTCAAAATCTCATAACATGTCATGGCGAACGCGTACGAATCAACAGGAGGAACCAATTTCCCTCCCTGAAGTCTCTCGGGCGCCATCCACCTCAAAGTTCCTCCAAAATTACCTGCCCCAGTAGTGGTGGTTGTGCGAGAAGTTGCATACTGTTTCAACGAAGCGAACCCGAAATCCGCAACATAAGCGTTACAATGATCATCCACCAACACATTCACAGCTTTAATGTCTCCATGAACAACACCCTTTGCATGCAAATATTGAACACCCAAACTGACTTCGTACAGCAACTTGATTCCCTGTTCCTCCAACTTTTTAAACCCAAACTCGCGTGTACACCAATCCAAATACTGCAAACTATGTCCACGTTGCATGAATGGAGAAACCATGAACGGGCGTTCGGCAGACGTGCATGCGCCAAAAAGGGGAAGAATGTTGGGATGACGTAACGGGTGCCATGTTTTGACTTCCCGCAAAAAATCTCGTTGGAGTTTTGCTGTTTCGAGGCGCATGTGGAGGCGTTTGATGGCTATGGAGGTGTGTCCTAGCCACGTTCCTTGAAGAACTTCGCCGAATCCTCCGACGTTGATGACAGGGCCGAGTTGGATTTCCCAGGATGTGAGGACCCAATCGGGGGTAGTTGTTGGGGGAGGCTCTTGGTGTGGATTCGCCGCTGCTGTGGCCCGACGGAGGGATACGAGGGCCTTTTCAGCAAAGATGCGATGTAAGCTTTTCTCGAGAGATGTGTCAATGTATGTTGCGAGGTGTTTTTGGAGAGCATCTATTGCTTCTAGGTGCTCTACTTGTTTGAGCTCGAGTGCATTGAGAATCTTTACAGGGTGGATTAGAAATTCGTGGGTCGCGGAGATCAGTGATACAATAAGTATATCTACCTTGTAATCATTGTCAACAAGATGCTGAAGAGTTTGGTTCAAATCATCCATGTCAAACTGCCTATCCTCCCTGTCTTCTTGGGCCCATACTTTTGAATCCACTTGAATGACGAGAGAAAGATCTTGTGATAGTGCGGTCAAGTCCTCGGAAAGAAGCATAACTTTAGCGGCAATCAGATCCTTATTGACAATGGAATGCATCAACTGTTGCCAAATTATCAGTAATGAGAGAGTTTCAGTAAATAAATCGCACGTTTGAATCGGCCAAGTTCTTTGCGCATTCTTTGAAGTTGACCAGCCACGCGTTGAAGGAGTCGATCTGAGTAGGCAGCAAGGCAGCAGAGTTTGGATGGAGTTGCAGCAAGAACGAGTCCGCGGTGGTCAAGAGCACGCGCGCCCTATCGACGAGGCGCCTGAGTTGGTGGATGTGCGACTTCGATTGCGGCAGCAGCGCTGCGGCATCGTCGAGGAGTGCCAGCGAAAGCACCAATGTTTCGTGCATCTTTTCTTACCAAGAAATGCAAACAACATTGAAATGATAGTTACCAAAAATATGTTATTGGTGGACATATTGAATTGTTGGGAAACATTTTCCATGGGTTTGGAAGAGGAAGTGAAGGAAGCAGATTTTCTGCATGAAAATTTGCAGATTTTTGAACCATACAAAAAAATAATGTTCCTTTCAAGAAAAAGCAAAACAAGCGTGTGGATTTTTTAAATTATTATTTAAGTCTGCGCAATTGAATGCAATACCAGTCATAGGGCTTTCTGAAAATTAAGACAATTGCAGTAAAATTGCTGTGAATAGCTGGGGAACAGACGTAAGGTTCCGGTACGTTTAAGAAAATGGTATAATGTTTTGCTGATAGCTATAGCGGCTTGAGTCAAATAATTCAAAACTAAGTATCTCAGAACTAAATGACAAGAGTTTGGGATAGTAGTATGGGGTTTTGTTGAGTTTGAAGTTTAATACTTAAGATATAACTTTGTTTTTATTTTATAGGACCAATAATAAAGAAAAGAAAAGAGTTGAGTTAAAGCAGTTTTTGAAGTGAAAAGAAAAGAAAAGAAAAAGAATAAAAGACGCTTAGAAAAAAAATGGTTGGAAAGCGGTTGGAAATCGCTTGAATTGTTTTTGAGTTCTTGAAGTTAATAGAAGGCTTGAGAAATTTCTAGAAAATTCTTTGAGAAAAATTAGATTAGCAATCTCATTTATAGCAACAATTAAACTCATAGTGTTTCTATATTATTTTAAGTCATTAATTACTTAATATCTTTTAACAAGAAATAGCAAACAGCAACATTAATGGAATTGATGACTTTCAGAAAATCACCCATTCAAAGGAAATGATAATATTGCTGAAATCTATGAAATATCCAATTTTGAATCCAATTTTTTAATCAGTGGAATTCAAAATGCAATTCAATGTTTTCATTGTTGGCACAGTCAACTTTAGGATATTAATAACACTATTAAGCTATGTATTGACTAAACAGAACAGTGACTTGTCTAAAGTCAACACAAACTAAGTGAGGGAATCAACTGCAATTCACCATAAGATTAATTATTTTGAAAAAAAAGAGAAAAGAGCAAAACATAAAGATGCCTTTATACTGGCAAATTTCAAATCCAGAAGTTTTTCAAAAAACAAAATGGAAGAAAGAAACTACGCAAAAAATGCTATAAAGAAGGCTTGGGGTTTAGTTTTAGTGTACAATTTTAACAAACAAAAACTCTCTTAGCTTTCAAATTTAAAGTCTACTATCAAGCTTCTGATAAACCTACCAGAATTTAAACATGTAGCTATCCAAGATCAATACACTTTCTGGTTGTGCATGTACATTCACTGTTATAAGCTACAATAAAAAATAGATGAAAAATCAAAAGACAATGCACACAAACCAAATCTTCAGTCAACAATTCCAAATAGTTTTTTGCACTCATACTTTCTTCTTTGATCAAGAATGATATCAAACTGTGTAATGGAATTTCACAAACATTTGAATGCCCAGTTCCATGCACAAATAGGTTATTGATTCTCACTCTCAGACTAACCCACACATAGCCTCATCACCTCCCAAGTCTGTTCTGTTGGTTGTAATCTAAGACATTCAATATATTTTATATACCAATAAATCAACTTTTGTAAAATCTCTTTTACAAAAAATTGGTCTTGTCACTAGACATGATGTCATCTCCCAAAAATGCAAAAAGACTATAAAACACCATAAATAGTGGAAACAGCAACAAAGATTTATATATATCAATTATAATTAAAACTCGACAATAAATTCCTTCACAGCAATTCTTCAAGTCATAATCAAGCTACTACTGCTGCTGCTGCTACTACCTTACTCCAACATTTTCTTGTTCCCCACTGATTCATTTGCAAATACTAGCCAATTTAGTGTAAATTGGCTAATGAAATATTGAAAATTTTGTTGATCATCTTCCTTTTCTTCCTTTCACTATGCACCTGTAACAAACAGGATAAATAAGATTATGTTTCTTTCAATATTTGATATCCAACTGTTTGCAATAGAATCTGAGACAAGGTAAGCAATGCTGAACTATTGGAATGCTGGCTGGTTGACAAGATACCCTTTTTATTTTGTGACTTACCAGCTCTTGAATCCACAATGTTTGCATTTGCATGGTTAGTTTCAAATGGTTACTTCTGTTTTGACAATACCATCTGCTGCCATTTTTGCATCTTTTTTTTTCATCAATGAATTTCTACAATCAAATAAAAGCAAAGGTTTTGATTTATTAAAACCAGTTCAACAAGGCAAGGAGACTTGTCAAGTTTAAAATTTTCTTTATCTTTTTCTCTTCAACAACCCACGTCTAGTGCGGTCGTTCCCCAAATGGTTCTCGCCGCTTACCTCCTGTGCCCAATCTGCAACGACACGGAGCTGTATAGGAGCACTGCTGAGACCAGCCACTTGCTGGCCTCACTCAGTTGCTGCCCCTCCACTGACAACCTCAGCGCTTGGACCAATACCCTTGACAACGTCTCAGGGATCAACTGGGAATATGTGCTTGCTGCAATCAGTGAGCACATTTCCCATCTGGAAGACCGCATGCACCTGCAAGTCCTCCAGCAGTAGCAGCAGCAGCAGCACCAGCAGCAGCAACAAACCCAACTGCAGCAGCTACAACAGCTGGCACAAACTGCCCAACCAGATGTGTCAGCCATTGTGTCTGTGGTCCTTGCTGCAGTCATGCCAGTCTTTGCATCCAGGACAGCCCCCGAGGCTGCATCTACTCCGCACCTGCTTCTGCTCCTGCTCCTACAGCACATAGGTTCCCAACTCACCTGCAAGGTAAAAGTGTTGCCCACGTCTTCTCCCTTGTCCCTGCCCAAATTGTTCACAAGATCCTCCTCCTTAAATTCTCCCTTAGCAACTTACATCACTTGTGCACAGTTGTTGGAGAAGAGCACCAGCCTGGCAGGTTAAAATGCTGGGCAACAATGAAATTTTCACAAAACAGACAAAAAGGATACGGCAATCACAAAAATTGGGTTGCCAATGAGACTGGTTCACGCCCTTTCAATGTGGTGGGCAATACATTGCGCAGGTTACAAACTCACCTACGGTGTTGGAATGTCATTTGCCCTCATTGCAGGTTGGGCCTCTTACCTCAACAAGATCTGCCAGTGGATTGGGACAGGAGTGCCATCAGACTACCAGTTTGGGGCCATCAAAGAATATGCCTTTGCAGTTCTCCAGCCTGCCCTTGACGACCTTGATTTCGATTTTGGGCAGTCCCAAGTGCAACTTCAGTCTTCACTAATTCAAGGCTGAATCAATTTGCTGGCCCTGTCCAAGAGACCTTTGACCTCAGGAAACAGAGGAGGTGGCACTGCCGCCTGTTACAACTGGAACGCAGGTCAACCATGCTGCAACAATCCATGCAAGTTTGCCCACATCTGTCGGGTCTGTGGCAAGGACCACAAGTCACAGAACCACCATCCCGCTGTCCCACAAGGGGCAACGGCAAATGGCTGAGCCCTGATGCGCGCAGCTGGAGCCCACCTACACTTTCCCTCACTCCCACCCCAGCTGTGTCAGTTAACGAAATAAAGCCTGTTAACCTTAATACCCTTCCTGCATGTCCCAAAACTTTGCTCAACAAACCCATTTCAACTGGTCCACCCTCAGCCGCCTTTCATTTGGTGCACCCCAACCTTCAACCCGCCCACTCACCTCTGAATCTTTCCACCTGGTCCCACCACTTCAAAAACTATCCCGACCAGCAACTTATTATCGATGTCCTCGATGCTATAAAATACGGCGTTGACATTGGTTTTGAACATCCTCACTCCCTCTTGCTTGGCACCAACGCCCCTTCCGCTTTTGAGTTTTCCAGCAATATCAACTCCAACATCCAGAAGGAAATAACCCAGGGCTGCACTTGCAGTCCATTCCTGGCCCCTCCTTTCCCTCACTTCCAATCCTCACCCTTAGGCTCAGCCTCCAAGTCGTCTGGTGGCCGCTGCCAAACCCATAATCTTTCCTGGCCCCACAATGGCTCTTCAGTAAACAACAGTATCTCAGACTTGAGAGCCAAACTACAATATGAACGCTTCGACAATGCCGTCACAGCCATACTAAAAGCCGGCCCTGGATGCCTACTGTCTAAAGCCGATCTTTCAGATGCCTTCAGGCATATCTTTGTTTGCATGGAAGGCTGGGAGTTACTGGGATTCGAGTGGAACAGCCAGTACTTCTATGAAGTGTTCCTCCCCTTTGGCCTCCACTCTGCTCCCTTCCTCTACAATATCTTTGCAAAGCTTCTACACTGGGCCTGCAAATCAGCTGGCATCCAGGTGATGTTTCATTACCTTGATGACTTCTTGTTCATAGAACCGGCCAACTCCTGCCCTTCAGCCCTTCCCACTTTCGAATCAATTGCCTCAGATCTGGGTTTTTGCACTAATGACAAGAAATGGGAGTTGGCTACCACCTGGCTCCTGTTCTTGGGTATCTTATTGGACTCCACTTTAATGACAGCTTCCCTTCCAGCCAATAAACTCCACCGTTCTTGCACATTAGTCACTGCCATGATGGACTGCTGAACCTGTACTCAGCAACAACTTCTGAGGCTGATTGGCCTCCTCAGTTATGCTTGCAAAGTTCTCCCCGCTGGACATCCCTTCCTCCAATGCTTTATTGAAACAACTTACTTGGTAAAGTGGCTTTGCCACCAAGTCACACTTATTGGACCTGTCCAAGAGGACTTAGTCTGGTGGGCTCACTTCCTGCCGCAATGGAACGGCGTCAGCCTAATTTCCTGCCCCCCTGGACTAACAACTTCAACCTCTGGACCGAAGCCTCTGGCTCTCTAGGCTACGGTGTCTATTTTCAAGGTGATTGGATCAGCCAGTCTTGGAACTCTGCTTGGCATTCCATCAAAAAACCCAAGTCGTTTGATATTCAATGGGCCGAGCTCTTTGCCATGGTGATGGCTGCAGCAACCTTCAGTCCCCACTGGAGGTCCCTAAGGATCCAGATTTTTTGTGACGACGACACCATCCATCACTGGATTAACGGCGCCTCATGTCGTGCCTCTCCTTCCCATCAACACCTGCTCTGCCTCCTCTCTCTCTTTTCCATGACCCATTCCTTCCTCATCCACTCTTGAATGGATCTCAACCCATGCTAACTCTGTTGCTGACGCCCTCTCCTGTTTCAATATGCAGCAATTCAGGCAGTTTGCACCTGAGGCCTCCCTCAGCCCAACCCTGCCTGGTATACTTCCCACTGGCACCTTCTGCGAGATATGGTGTATTACCTCTTCCATGGGATCACAGCTTCAACCTGCTGCAACTACAGTTCTGCCCAACGGCAATTCTTGGACTTCTGCCACACTTGCCAACTACTTCACTCCGACGGTAACCCCCTCCCAGCAACCGAGATCACCCTCTGCAGCTGGTCAGCTGCTCTTGCACAACAGGTCAACCCCAAAACCATCAAACAATACCTTTCCACAGTATCCTCCCTCCACCTCAACAAAGGGTACCCCAGCATCTTTGCCTCCAGACCCCCACTTCTCCACCATGTTCTTCGGGGTATTTCACTTGCCCATTGTCACCTCAATGCAAAACCACGCCTCCCTATCTCTTATAATATTCTCTCGCAGCTTATCCCCCTCCTTGACTCCAGTGACCCAGACTCAGCAGTCATTGCCACCGCCTGGACCACAGCCTTCTTTACCCTCCTTTGTTCTGGAAAATTCACCTTCAACAGCTATGCACCCTTTGACCCCACCTGGAAGATTTCCCGTGGAGCCATCCACTTCTTCCCGGCGACCGGCGAGCCACGCTTCATCGAACTTACCATACCAAGCTCCAAGACCAATCCCTTCTGCAAAGGGATCACCATCACTATTGGACTTGCCACTGACCCAACCTGTTGCGACCCTCTTTTTACTCCCTTGCAGTTGTCCCTTCTTGTGCAACTTCCTCATCAACTCTATCCGTTCACTTCTCCCTGCCATTGGAGAAAACCCCAACCACTATGTGGGACACAGCTTTCGCATTGGGGGCGCAACTGCAGCAGCAAATCTGGGATACACCAAATACGAAATTCAATGATGGGCGTCCGACTCATACCTGGCTTACCTCCGACTGGATATCAAACAACGCGCAAGCCTGGCAGCCAGGCTGAACTCTCCTCTCTCTCGGTCCCTGGTTGGACACGCCTCACAAGCTCGGTTGGGTGTCTTGGCAACATCCCCGTCTGCTTGCGTTTTGCCCAACCTTATTCCTTGAACAATTCGACCCAGCCTGTTGACTCACTTTTTAGCAGTTTTACAACAAAAGTTAATTTTTGTTTTTTGACAGTGAAGTCAAATACACTGAGCAAATCAAAGTAGTTTCAAATGGACAATATTGCAGCATTCTTTGCTGCCAATTCTGTGTAAAATAGTGTGCCTTCCCATTGTTCTGGTTGGCTCCAGGCTTTCAATTCAACTTTCAGAAAGTTCCTGAATTCTTCAAGAAATTCAAAAGATGGTGAGTTTATTCTTGAGTGCTTGTCTTCATGATTTTTTCCAACTGGTTTGAATACTGCAACATAAATAGCCATGTGATCTACCCTAAATATGATTAAAAAAACCAAACCAACAGAGCATTTTAAATACCACTTTCATTATTTCCCACAAAGTAATTATCCATTTTACTGTCTTTTTTTGTTTCAATGATTTGACTGGCTTTGAACAGCTTGGAATAATAATTTGTGGGAAGTTCAAAACACTTCAATCTGTGCTTCTCACATGTTTGCTTTGTTTTGTTGCTGCCAGACCAATCTTTGTTTGTTTCCAGTTGTTATATTTTGTACAACAACTGTTTTCTGAATTACAGAACAAAGCATATCCATCACAAATTTGGAGATTGTTGATGTTGATTTTGTGTCTACCAAGAAACACACTAACTGATGTTCCAGATACCTTTACCATTTTACCAGGTGGCTGGGAGTTTTGATTTTTTTTGACTGCATTCACATTTGCCAATTAGTTTGCTGCAGTAGAGGCAGTTGAGACACATGATACATGTCATTTTTAGATCAAACAAATCATTTTCTTCATCAGATGGTGATAAAAACACATCATATTTACTTGAAGACCCACTAGATCCATTTTCGTGCCTAGGCAACATCAAGTCAGTTGTGACCATGATAGGGCATTATACCATTAAGCACATTTTTCTAAAATTCATTTTTGACAAAAGTTTTGAAAATAGCTGTAAACTGCCAAAGCAATTTTTGACAAATTCCTCATTTGGGACAGGTCACCAATTTGGTCAACAGTGAGCATTCAGTCAATAAAGCAGCAGAAGCTGTTAGTACCACTGTCAATATTTTGCAAGAGGCCATCAGATCTATCTATAGGTGCATGGAAAAGCATCTAGGCTGAACAAATGGTCATCAAAAGTCTACAGATGAAGAGGAAGTGGTTTTTGCTGCATGCACACAAGTTTGAGCACAATGTCACCACCCAATCACACACATAGACTTCATGAATTTAATTTCAAGATACAATCAGACAGTTTGTGATGTTGAGTAGAGTCGGAAGCCTTTAGGAAAGAGGTGTCAGACTACAAATTATCAGTTTTTATGTATATTTGTAAGTCTGCTGTGGGTTGCACTATTTATAGTGCATTTACCACCACTTTGACATTTTTTTCTTAGAAAACTGGTGACATCACATCAATCGGATGATGTGACAGTTTTCTGAAGGTATTTCAATGGCCCTTTTTACTGGTGCCATTTCATTGGTCCCTTTTTCAATGGGATTCATCAATTCCGTTTGCAAATTGGAAAAAATGGTCCATTGAACAAAATTGTAATTGAAATTTCTTCAATTACAAAAGATAACAATAAAAAATTGTTCATGGGAATTCTTGCAA
>JADGJH010000584.1:0-16493 GCA_027596945.1 Physocladia obscura
TTGTACCTGTCTTCTATCGATAGTATGTTTTTTCCAGTTGGTGATTCCATTTCCAACAAAAATGCGCTATTTTTGCTGATAACAAGATTCACATCGATGAGGCAACCTGCGTTAATAAAATATGTTCATGTATATTATAGTCGCGTAAATAAAATTTTAAAGAAAATAAAATAAATAAATAAGAAATGAAGCATACCTTCCTTTCCATCAAATTCATTCGCAGTTGTGGATAAAAAATTGATTATTTTTCCGATATCTTTTTTCTGCCGTGCTACAATATCACCTTCTTTCCTCAAAGCTCCGCTAGGCATTCCTGCACATTTCTTCAACCCAGGCCGTGACACAGTATATCCAGACGCAAGATCACTACTACTGCTGCCAATTCTACCACTACCACTGCCGCCGATACCCGTCAAACTGTGTCGTATGTCAAACGAATTAAAGTCATTGCTCCTTCCTGCACCAGTACCACCCGTAACATCAGCTGCTGTATTCATACCACGCCGCGAAGAAATTACCTCCAATCTGGAAACTGATAGCACAAATACATAAAAATAATCTGGTTAATAAATTCTTTCAACATTTAATTTTTACTACCTTTATCAGATCTCACATCGACACTTGTTAATGTGTTCGACAATGTCAGGGATTCAGGTTTTCTGAATTTTGATGAGGCAATGACATTAGCAATTGTTGCACCAGATTTGATCGGAATAGAGGCTTTACGAGTCAGTACTTTCGTATTTGATAAATAATTGTCGGCTGCAATTGCAATCATTTTTTTGGTGCTACTGTAGCTGCTACTCGTACTGCTACGACTCGCCACGAAATGGATTGGATTACTATTGCTTTTGTTTTCGGCATTTATAATTCCTGGTGTTTTGGCATGTATGTTGCTGAAGGGCTTTATTTTTTGATTGGAGAACTTGGTGAAAGTATTTTTAGCTATAGGTATTATCTTTGCTGCATTTTTTGATTCCGGGGTCAGTGATAACGCATCATGTTTTATGTGCTCAGCTTTGGCTGAGCCGCCACTGCTTTCTCTCATTTTTTTTTTCTTTTTTTCTCAAATTTCCCACTTTCAAACAAATTCACATCCCTTCAAAAAAAATTAAAAAAAAAAAAACAAAAAAAACAAGAATATGAAATTTCAACATAAATGATGAAATAAAAAAACGAAAACTCACCAATGAAAACTGGAAACCTGGATTAGCTCGATCTCCGCCGGCTACAGACACAGGTAAGCAATAGTTGAATTCACCTTGCAGCCAGTCGAAATTGAGTGAAATTCCAACACCAACTGCACCGCTAAAACTGCTGAACAATCGTTGGGCCGCCGATTTCCTCGTTTTCGCTGAAAAAAAAAGGCAAAGAAAACAAATTTTGTTGGCCGAACACTAAAATATGGAAATGAAACAAACCATCTTCAATATGAACTAAATTTCCACCATTTGCAAAAAGGTGTCCTTTGATTGGAATATCATGGCGCAATAATGGAAGCGGGGTGAAAAGATTAACGGCTCCAATGGCAAACAAATCGCCACCAATTGCATCATCTAATAAAAACAAAAAAATAAGAATTTTTTTCTTTCTTTTTATGTTTGAAGTGGAGAAAAGTGTCAATCAAACCGCCGTCTTTTGGTCCAACCCCGTGCTTCTTAAATCCTCGCACAGAAATTCTGAATCGGTCATTAACACGAGACGGTCCAAAACCGAGAGTCCAAAGAAGGCCATGTTTCAAAGATGCCGACACACTCTACACACGATCCAGAAAATTAGAAAATAACAAATTCAAAATCAAATAATACTAACAAATCCATGGCCAAGAAAATGTTGCGCCTCACTGTTTGCAGTAAATTTCACGTGACCGATATCGCCTCCAAGACCAGCCGCTTCCTGTTTATGTAGGACAATAGTAAATATATCATAGCAGCTAGAAAAAATCACTATACAATAATTGATTTGAAGGATAATATGGAATTATTAATTCTAGTATCAATTGCAGTCGAGTAAGAAATTGAACTTTTAAAGCTTGTTCCGGCATCCTTCTTGATTCTGGAAAAACATTGATTCAATAAATTTACATATATTGAAGACGTTATACGTTAATGATGCATTTGGATTAGCGTCAACAAGGCGACGCCAAGAAGCTTCGTATGCAAATTGATGAGATGCGCCAACAACGTGATCAAACGTCTGCAAAATGTGTGCGTTTATATTCAAACAAAATATTTGAAGGGAGTTGTACTTTGAATTTTGCCGCCAAGACAGTTGAATCTTGAATAAATGACGAATACAAATCAACACCAGCGTTTGTTTTTGCTGCTGAAAATTGCACAGTTTTTTCAGGATTAAAATTCCAAGGTCTCGAGTAAACGGCCTAAAAACAAGTTAACACAGTCCAATTAGGAAGATCAAAAAACAAATAACTACCTCTACATTTGAAATAATCTGGGTTTCAAATGGGCCATTTTGTAGAAGAGGGGTTGAGGACTCAAGGGAACGCGCAATGGAAATTGCAGCCGAGTCAGCAACGCCGGAAGGATTAAGAGCGATAAGCGAGACACTCTGATAATATTAATGAAGATTATTAATGCGATATTAGGCGGAATGGAAAATTCTAAATAATTCAAGCAGCTGAGTTGACTGAAAACCAACCAAATCAGCTGATGTGGCAGAGGCAGCCAATTGCTCCGAGGCAAATAGCGCAGGTTTTTCCACCAGATGGAATACGACATCTACAACACCGGGAGCAGGCGCATCGAGAACAACATCCACAGACTCAAAAACGGTCAACTGTCGCAACGCAATAGCTGTCGCGTGAGCTTCAAGAGCAACGGACGCGAATGGTAGTTTTTCTGCACCAATAATAAAGAATAGTAGGAGTTAATTCATCAAAGGAGATTAAATGATCGTGGGCATAGACACGTTAAAACGGATGGACAGGGTTTCTCAGAGCGCATAGGAGTACCTGAACTTTGGCGCGAAGCATCGGCAAGCGAATAATCGGCATCAGAGAGTTTCGTTGACAAACTCAAGAGCGTCGCAGCTTTTGCCTTCAGCAGAGAATGGGAGGTGCGACCAACACCTTCAAAACGCACAGCACCAATGCGGACAGCACTACCACTGGTTGCCACATCTTCAGCATTGCTGTTGTTTGCAAGATGCTTTGTGCTGTTGGTGTTGCTGGTGCTGCCGCCAACACTATTGCTCATTTCTCTTGTGCAATTCAATTTGAAAGAAAAGCTGAAAATAATGGTATTGTTCAAGAATCCGCTGCCAGCCATTGTAACAAACGCTCACCTATTAATACAAACTTCCAATACCGCAAGGCCGACGCTGCAAACTTGACTGCCGCCGGCTTGAGACGCAAAAACAATGCCGCCAAACCCGCTTCTTCGCAGGCTGGCCGTCCAACACCAGGCCCAGCTGGCATGATGAAAATATACTCCGACGATTCGCCTGGCATCAAAGTGTATGTAATTAGGACCATACCCATCCGTATGTTACTTTTGATATCTATTTTCTTGTAGTGATCCAGTCGTCGTTCTCGTTGGCTCTCTGACCTTTATTGCCTCCGTCTTTATTCTTCATCTTGTTGGAAAATACACCCGCGTCTAAGTTTGCTTTCATCGTTACTGTAATGCTCTTTATCTTTGAATTTGTGTGTTTGATGTGAGGGCCTTTATGGGTGTTTGTTTTTGTGGATGTGCGTAAATCGTACTGCAGTGTGTTGATTTGTTTTTGTTGCAGAAGATGAGGGTGAAGGGACAGAGTTTTTCACGTGGCAAAAAAAAAATGTTTCAAATAATATTTACAAGAAACGGAATAATTCAGAGAAAAATATCTTTAATTAAAAATCACAGCTTTGCTTTCGGTCTCATATCTTTCAAAACCTATTTCAATATGATCAGAATAAATCATATGTTTACAGTTTCTTACCGAATCAAGCTTGGTTGCAAGCATAATCTGTCCCTTGACTTTGATTTTTCCAGACATGAAAGCTTTCTGACCATTCAGTTTTCCATTTGCCAAATCCACAAAATCTTTGTCTAAATTCAAAATTGTTGAATGAATCTCATTTGAATAAAAATGAACCCATTTGAAATCTTACCCCCAACAGCCACAGTGACATCAGCTTTCGCACCAGTTCCTTTAACAATACTCCCTGTTCCATTCTTCAAGTCAAGCGTCCAAATTTGAACCGTTCCTGCTGAGTTCTTGACGTCAAACTGGAACACGGCCTTCACCTTTTTAACCGCCGCCTCGAGCTGCGCTTTCGGTGATGTCTTGAGTCCAGCTTCGATTTCGGCAAAAAGAGCACCACTTTCAAATCCGGCGACATTGACTGTTTCTCCGTCGGATGATGGAGTCGTAACAGTGACGGATATGGCTGCGATTGGTGCAGTTTTTGCGGCTTTAAGAACAGAGTCGAGTCTATTATGTGAATTTGTTCCATCAATAAAATTTTCGAACACAAAAAATATGAACATACTTGGTTGCCAATCCAACATTTCCCTTGACCTTCAGCTAATCGAAATTCAAAAACAATAAAAAAAATAAAAAGGCGGCATTTAATTTAAAATGAATAACAATAGAAATATTAAAACTATTTTAACGAATTCAATTACCTTTCCGGACATAAACGCTTTCTGTCCATTAATTTTCCCATCAGCCAAATCGACAAATGTGTCATCCGACATACTAATTGTAATATCTGGTGTTCCTTCCGCGCCAAGAATAACATCGCCTTTGTTTTTAAAGTCAATCGTCCATGTCGTCTCGGTTCCAGCAGTATTCTAGAAAAGAAAAGAAAAACTCAACACTACCATCCCCGCAACCAAAAATGAAATTGAAAAAATCGCGCACAAACTTTAATAACAAGATGAAATACACCGTTGACTTTTTTGATGGCATCAGCTTTGGCCGCCGGAGATTCGACAGATGCTTTTATGGCCACAAAAAGCGCGCTAGATTTATAACCTTCGACTGCAACCTGTTTCCATTGATTATAATTATATGAATCAGTGAATGTACAAAATGGTGGTTATGTTTTGCGCAAAAATTGTTATTTCAGGCACATGGGAGCCCATACGGTATTGGGAAAAGGGATATATGCCAATAAATTTAATAGACAGCTTCTATTCGTCAAGAAAACCGATTCTTGTTGATCAAGGCGTTGTTCTTTTTTCTCACCATTCTCACTTTTGTGTGATTTTTTTCTTTCACAAACGATTGGCTTCAAGTTAATTTACTTTGCGGAAAATCGGCGGAAAAACTCATGGGTTTCTGCATTGTGAACATGTCAAACCAACTATTTATTATTTAGTTATCATCCACTTATTTTTTTATTTTTTTTTCTCACAAGTCTATACAATCAACCAAGGGCAAAGAGTGCGTTTCAACACTTAAAAAAAACAAAAAACAAAAGAGTCTAAAAAAAAATGTCTCAAGCAATTCAAAAAACATGCGTTTGATTTTCATACAAAATACAAGATCCCTTCGTCAAAAGTTGCTGCAACCACATTCGGGTCCGCAATAAGGAGTTCGAGATCACTAGGAGAGATATTAAGGTGGGACTGTGCTCCCGTAAACTTGTCATAATTAAGGTCAGGTGAATCAAAAAGTAATGAAGGCTGCGAGTAACTGTCGCCATCGCATTCGTTGAAAAGATTAAAACTATTATTGTAGGTATCGCCTTTGCTGGGCGATGTGTTATTGTATGCATTGCTTTGATATTGCGTATTCTGGGATTGCTGGTGAGATGCTGAATATGAGGGTTGGCGAAAAGGCACGCCATGATAAAATTTCATCCAGTCTCCATCCTTGGGGTATCCATTTGCGTAAAAATCAGTCTGAATAAAGAAGTGATCTGTCAGAAAGGAAAAAGAAAAAAACAAGAATGAAAAACTTACAGATCTGTCACAGACGTCGCTGGAAGAAGCTGTAAACTTATTAGAAAATGAAAAGAAATCATACAGCAAAAATTTTACAAACCAGACTGGTCGCTAATCTTGTTTTTATCGAAAGTCTCGCTTTCATAAGTTCCATTGTTCATATGAACAACAGCAGAAACTATAGAATCACCATCGGAATCTTCATTGGTCGCGGACCACCCTCCAGCTATGTTAGCTTGAGATTCCTGCGAAAATAATTTCTCACAAGTCTGAACACTTTTACTTGTCCGAACATCTCTTGTGTATTCAGTAAATATAATTCCCTTATTTCCACGCTCGAATTTTTCATTTGGAGGCTCAACTGAGTGTGATCTTTTTGTGCTAAACTCGCGATTCTTCTTTTGCTGCAGTTGTGGTGGCGATTGCTGTCGCGTTTGCGGTAATTGCAGCTCTTGGGATGGAAGTTTTTGCGGTAATGGCTGTTTGAGTGCCTTTTTCTGCAGTTGTTTCGGAAACTGTTTTCTCAATTGTTTTGGATCTTGCTTGATGATTTTCTTGAAAGTCTGCTTTTGCTGTCGATAATATTTATGGTTGCCTCGTTGACTGAGGTCTTGAAATGGCTGCGAGGATTGTGGGTTTTGGTTTTGAAGCTGCAGTGATTGTTGTAAATTTTGGTTTTGAAACTGGTCACCCTGCTCAGATATTTCTTCTTGATCCTGTTTTTGAAGCAGCTGCAATTTTTCTTGTTCACGCTGTTGTTGCTTTTCAAGTTTTTGTTTAAGTCTGAGCTGTTGAGTTTTCTCAATGTCCTGCTGCTGAAGTTGCCGTTGAAACTCCTTCGGATTACCACCATCAATAGAATTCATTGAAGCCAGTGTTTGCTCTTGAGTTAATACAATTATATTCCTGTACGGAACCGGCGGTACTGGCAAAAAACCTTTCGTGTATCCAGCATGCTTTGGAGTTAGCCCATTTGCACCATAATCATTCGCGACTTGAGATGGTTCAAATGGTACAAGCCCAGAATTCTCGTCAAGAAAAAACAAATTGTCATAATATTTCTTGTTGTCTTCGCTGAAAAGAACCGACCCTCCATTCATGCCAGCTTTTGGAATCTTATAGTATAAAACTCCAGAAAATAATTCAAGTTTTTCAGTCGAATCCCAGGCATTGTTAATTGACTCTTGGTGATAAGGTTCAGCGGGGTTGAGACTCCAGTCGAAACCCTTCTCAGTGTCGTCAAAGTCTTTAGTTTTGTGGAAGCGAGTATATGATTTCATGGATAAATTGTGGCGAATGGAGTTCTGAAGTGAGAATAATGGGGAATAATTGTAAAAATGATTTAGAAAATAAAATTTTCAAACCTCCCATCCATTTCGACAAGGGTGATATTTAAAATATCCAAAAGTCGAGGCAACAAAGGAATAAATAACATTCAATTTAAGAGCTTTTTCACTTGATTGTACCATTGCATATGCTATAATATCTGCGTAAGACATCTACGATTTGATGCTTTAAGTTGAATTTTTTAACTTTGAAAAGAAAACCGTTACCAACCGGGGGTCTGCGATAGACAACTCGATATGAAGTCTGTCCGAAATACAATACCTGATCAGACAGGCAAAACTTTGGGTCTGATGAAAAAAATTAATATTTATCAGAAACGGCGGGAATGAAAAAATTTGAAAAAATTGAAAACAAGATGTGAAAAAAGATGAAAAGGAAACCTTTATTATCGCCTAATTCATTATTAGCATGACATCTTTTTCCGGCAGCTTTTTTGGGTGGTTTTAATTGTTCAACCTGTTCATCATGGCTTTCAGCCTCGTAGGCAACAACGGCAGCAGGAGTAGGCTTGGCGCGGACGCGTTTTTTTGGAGCAGGTGTATAAAGCACAGAGTCTGAGTCGGGATCTTCAGTCAAATCTTCATTGAAGGATGAGGAGTGATCGCCAAGAATGCTATTTTTTGCCGTCGACGAGATGGAAGAAGAGGAAGATGAGGTTGGCTGGATAATGCTAGCTATTTCGTAACTCTGAGGAAGATCGTTGGTCGGTGAATTAAACATGTTGGTGTTGTTCATGCTATTGCTGTCGCCGTCGAACGAGTGGTACTGATCAGAAGTTGTAGTGCCAGTTGCGTTTTGCGAAGCTGAAGTCAGGAGGTAGCTTGCTAATGACGTGTTTACATATTCACTGTAATCAAGAGCTTGTTCGTCGCTGTAGTTGTTCAACGCGACAGGTTCAGAAGAGGCGCTGTCACTGCGGCTTTGGTTCCCGCTGCGCACAGGAGTTGGCAAAGTGAAATTTAGCCACATGATACCGGCGTTGTGGGAAATTTACGTGGTGATACGCGATGAATAGTGTTGCAGTTGTGTTTACTGAGTCTGTTGTCCAGTCGCTAAATAAACAACCTGCAGAAAATTTCCTTTTATGAAATGGAAAGCTTTCTGTAGATGCCGGTGTACAATATGTGCAGTACTACGAAGTTTGTTTTGTGAATGTTTTTTGTTTTTTTGGTGTTTTGTCATGACTCCAGCTTTCTCTTTCAATGAAAATTTTCAAATCGGAGTTGAAAACAAAACAAAAGAAAAAAAAACGGCCTCGAAAACTCAAACTGGTAAACTGACACCTCCACCTCGACCAAACATTGACATAACCTGAGTAAATTTATGAAATGATATATATGAACGAAAAGAAAACGAAAAAACGGCGACCCAACAGCTGAATAAAAACAAATAAACTACTTACAGATAACGAAGCTGAATATGAAGTGAGATTAATTTGTCATATTTTGGAACCAGATAATGAAGAGAGAGTATAAAAAGTCAGTCACAAATATCTGAAAGAAACTGTCAAGAAACTTACAAAAACTTGGGGCATATGAGCCAAAAAATTTGAGGAGTGTAAATGATTGTACAACAACAGAAGCAATAGTCAACAGATAGCTCTTTAGCTGCAAATTATTTTTCAGTAAATACGATGACATTTGATAAATTCTACAGACCAAAAGCGACGAATAAAGAGTGAAAGCAAGTGACAAGAAGTAAGCAACTGTCCAAGACAAACGTTCTTTACTGAACGCGTCTTTTATATAAGCTCGCGGGCCCTTTATAAGAGCAAAACTACATATTGCCAGGACTGTTTGATGTTACTAACAATACTTGTAAAACTAGAGGGAACTGTATACATACGGGAGCCAAGAGTGAAAGGCGTGACAAACTTGGACGGAGAAATAATCTATGCGCAAAAAGTGTCAAAAGTAATAAGAAAAGGCCATGACAGGTAGCATCGTGAATCACTCACCATCAATGGTAAGGAAAAGATTGCAACCATGAAGCAGAATGCCGCCATTGCAAATGTAGCGCAAAAGCCAATAAAACGCTTTGTGAATGAAATCGAACATACAAATGAGATTCGGATTGGGACAGCGAACAGATTAAGATTGCCAGAATTCGAAAGTGCTTTAGTGTTGGTTGAACCCAACGTAAACGTGGATGAATGAGAACAAACCTGCCATGAAGTCAAGCCGCAGAACTCTGGCTCAGCAGGCTCAGCAGAGCTGGCAATGCCCAACGATGATGACACATTCTGCGCTGCGGATCGCACACCACCGAGCAGTGAATCCAGCGAGGCAGTTGCAGTTCCAGCTCTAGTTCCCGATCCCGTTCCCGTGCCAAAGCCAAAGCCGGATCCAGAGCCTGAACCTCCAAAAAATCCTCCAATTCCACTGCCGCTGCTATTACTTTGCGCTTTGTTGTTGTTGAAGTTGCGCAGTGACTCTTGAAAAGCACTCTGAATGTCGTCACTCATTTCTCTTCAACAATTATTCTTTATTATTTCTTACTTCGGCAACAGACCCTCAAGACTCGCCAGGCGGTGTGCAAGTGTTACGTTAGGATTAAAACTCCTCGAACAATCATTACTGGCAATTCCAACTGCAACGCCTGTGCTGAAGGCGATCGGCCAAGTCTTGCCTGTTGCAGGACGGTTATTTCCGCAACAGAGTATTGTATACAGTCGAACATCGTGTGTGAAAACACGTCATATGTAAATAATATTATATACACATAAGTGTATATGTTTGAGAATGAGAATGAGTAAGTGATACGAATAAACAGAACGAGCGATAGGATAAATTATTCACGGAAACGGCACTAAATATCTGATCGCTGTATTTCGCAATACACTGCAATTATATTACACGAAATTGTCTTCGGCAGTCTTGCATTATTTTGCGCTGCTTTCACGTTTCGGATTTTGGGATCACCCTTGCAGTCTGTACTTACGTCTAAAAAATAAAACGGATGCAAGGATTCCGGCAGAAAGACCCAGGCCAGTTGAGATTGCCGTATTTGCCAAGCACTGATCCATCTGCAGGGAACATAACAGTCAGTTTCTGCAACACCAAATTTTTCTGTTCTGTTTTCTGATGGGATTGCTTGTGTTTCATCGCAATACCAAAAGGCACAGGTAACAGAAAACAAGCTGCGCATCGGATCATTACAAAAACGGAAGACAAGTTTTACCTTGCGGCTGAGTTCCTCCTGGCTGGGAGTCGACAACGCTGGACTAACAGAACCAGAAGTGGTGGATGCAGTCATTTTCGTTTTTTCACCAAATGCCAGATTTTGGGACAGTTTTGCTCGGTGCACCTGGTGAGAAAACATACTTCACTCTGCTGCTCTTCAAGGCATAGCTTATTTGTGGTTTATTTTCACATCACATATTCTTAAATTTTAGGAAGCGGCAAAACTACGGCTTGCAACGGATTGCAACAGTTCTTCAGCCTCACCAAGAGGGATTGTGCTGTTATCAATATCGACCCTGCAAACGACATTCTACCGTGAGCCGTCAATTCTGTTTCTTTTAGTTATGTTGGTGTTGCTCAGCCGCCTCTCTGCATGCATTTAGCTACAAGTGCGATGTTGATATTGCTGAACTGATTACTCTACGAGATGTCATCCAGGAATATGGGTTTGGTCCCAATGGAGGCTTGATTTATTGTATGGAGTATCTGGAAAAGAATATGGACTGGCTTCTCGGGCGCCTAGAGGGTCTGAAAGGTATTTCATCGATTTTGCGATTATTCCAACGCGATGGCTGATTTTTTCGCCGTCTAATCTGTACCATCTGTTATAGGCAAATACTTGATTTTCGATTGCCCAGGTTCCACTCGTTCTATATCGCGTTCTTTTTTTCAGGTTCGGATTTCTAACCCACACCATCTCTGCGCAGGTCAAGTCGAACTATATACGCATAACAATGCCATGCGCAACATTTTACGAATACTGGAAAAGCATGATTTTAGGGTGAATAATATTATCGATCCCTCAAACCAATATTAACGACAATCACAAACAAATAAATAATAATGAACAGTTATGCATAGTGCATATGGTTGATGCTCATCTCTGTACAGATGCCCCAAAATACATATCCTCTCTTCTCCTCAGTTTAAAAACAATGCTCCACCTGTCACAACCACACATTAATGTTCTCTCGAAAATCGATTTGATTCAAACATACGGCTCCCTGGCGTTTAATCTCGATTTTTACACTGAAGTCCAAGACCTCTCGTATCTTCTCGAAAGTCTCAATAATTCACCAGATTGTACACCTCGCTTTGCGAAACTTAACGCAGCTGTTTGTGAACTAGTTGAGGAATTTGGTATTGTCGGTTACACGACTCTGTGTGTTGAAGATAAACGCAGCGTCAAAGGGTTAATTGACCAGATGGATCGTGCGAATGGATATTTTGGGAAGGACGAAGAAGAAGGAAGCATGTTGTGGGCTGTTGGTAGTAGCAATTATCTTAAATATTTCGATGAGATTCAGGATATTCAGGAGAGGTATATAGGAATGGATGCTGAAAAATATTGAACAAGTTTTTTTATTTCAAAGAGAAAAAGACATCCAAACAGCACAAAAATCGTAAATTGTAACTCGAAATGAGTTTTTACAACGGGGCGCCATTTTTAGACAACCCCACAACTCTTTCAGCCACACCATGAACATCCAACAAATACATCGACGGGTCAGATTCACCCAAAAAGTCTTCAAATTCAATGGTCGAGTCTTTGCCAGACAGAATATCTTGAGCAAGATTCGACTGCTTCAAGACAGGAATACGATTCGGCTAATATAACAAAAAAAAAAAATCAGAGATCGAACACAATTGTTTCGACGTAATACTATAGTTATAGTTAATTTTCTCCTGTTTACCTTTTCGACAAAGTGACGCTCCATCTGCATCCGAAGGGGTTGGTGTAGTCCATATACATTTCGAGCAAGATTCAACTTCAGCTGTTCCTGTGTCTCCTCCCACTGAAATCATCCAAATATTGTAGTAGTACACAGTATAGTCCGCATTTCATTCGAAGTTTTCGTTTACCGACAACGAATTTATGTATTGTGTTGTTTTTTGTTCAATATTACGCGGCTTTTCTTAAAAAACTTTCTTTTTTTTTCACCTTGCTGAGGTGGTCTTCCAAGGCGTGGCCAGCAATGACCTGGGAGCGTACTGTATGGATTCCATTACGCATGGTGTCATGAACTTTGTATTCGGTATCAGCTCCAACAGTAGCGACTGAGTTTTGAGCGTTTGTGGTGGGAACAATCCGAAGAGACATTATTTTCTAAGAAAAAATTGCAGGAAAATACCTTCACCATTATTTCCAGCTTTAATTTCAATTTCTCTTTGTTTTTAACCATGGTTTTTCTCATTCAAAAACGAACAAACATTCCATAAGAAAGCACATGCTTATTACAAAACTAAATTATACAACAGCTCCCTTCTCATTTAATTTGCTCAATGTTTCAAACAGCCAGAAAGCATAACTCATGAATTTGCATCCAGAAAGTCCAAAAATTCTGACTATATATTATAATAATATTGTCATTTTTCATGTATTTTTGTTCATAATTAAAATTTTAAATACATTCATACTGTTAATAATAATAAAAATGAATTGCAATGCATTTAAAATGACAACTGTGCCTGAGAGAAATTTTTAATGAAAAATAAATGTACCTTACATATTGTTTAAGCACTGAAATATGTACATTTTATTTCTAAGCTAGTTGCAATGGCTGAAAATATTTTACTTTCAAACGTCGGTTGAAAAAAAAAAAAAAAAATTCTTCATTAAATTCATGTATCGGCCAAAAGTTCAAACCTGAAATCACCCTTAGGTGTAGCAATTGCATCTCACAGATTAGAATTTGCAAGAAGTTTTTCAATAGAAAGGACTTTGTCGTATTGTGTTACATAACACATCATTTGTTGAACAGGATTTTTTTGATTTGTGGCAGCATATGCTTTACAACATTTGTTTGATGTATTGCCTCCATGCATTCAGTTCCAAATGAATCAACTCTGCCAAAATTTTGAATTGCTTCTGGAAATGAAACCAAAAGATGCATTTTTGGGAAGCAGAATGATTTTATCCAAAGATACAAGGCAGGTAATTGATTTTTCAATTCTTGGGAGGTATTTTTCAAGTTGCTGAAGACAGTCTTCAGAATGCGATTTTGAAAAAATCATCATCACAATATACACAAACATGTTATCACATTGTTTGAAACTAGACCATAGATACATGGAAGTAGCTGTGCTATAATGTTTTTGTAGTCTTTATTAGATGTTAGATGGTGTGACAACTCTTTCACATTTGACAAAAAAATTCAGTCCAGCCTTTTCCCACTTATCACTGATCATTTGCTTCACATATTATGCCCAAAGATTCCAATATAAGGAACATGCAATAAATCTGGTGGAATTGCAGCATGAATATCAAAAGTGGGGCCAAAATCATAAAGTGCATTAATTACATATGGCATCTGCCCTTTAGATTTGAATGATTTTTTGTGAGCAAGAATACTTGTCTTTGCCATTGAAACTTTATAATATTCTTTCATAATTGCAGGTGATTTCACACCCCAATAAGAGCAAAACTTTCCACATTGATCAGTTTTTGATAATTTGATAAAGCAACAACTCATTGGTGACTGTCTGTGTTGGTTTTTTGACATCCAGATGTGTCAAAGAAGTTAAGAAAGATGAGTCAGACACAAAAGAAGACAATGTGGCATCAACCAATCAGCAAGGCAGGACAAGTAAAATAAATGAAAAGGACAACTTAAAAGAAGGAGGTAAGGGTGGCAATTAGTTTTAGGTGTAGAGAACAAAGTTTTTGTGTCTGGATCATGAGTGTCTTTATTAATTTTGAAAAATGCATAAAAGTGTGGGATCTTTCCTCAAAAATAAAGTATCTGTAAAAACAATACCAATTGAGCAATTAATCAGAGTAATAGTTTGCATTTTGGTCACAGTTTCATTCAAAAAAGCTTCTGGATAGTCAAAATTGGCATTGTACAGACATGGAAAATATTTTTGCATTTTGCCATATTGAAAATCTAATCACAAATATCTTCTATAATAACAGAAAGAACTGCATGATGAACTGCCCAATTATATGCTGTCAAGAATGCAGAATCTTTTCACTTGCTTTTTGTGCAGATGTTACAGGACAGTATACAACTAAGTGACTGGTCCCAGAAGTAAGCTTGTTTTGACAAAATTTTTTGATATTGCCAAAGTCAATCAGCAATGGATGAGATCACTGTTTCCAAATTTTAGCAGCTAATGCAGCATCAGATGATTGCAGCAACAGTAAAGGAGTTGATTTGGCAGGAAATTGCAATTTGAGCTTATGGCAGCAGTTGCCTGGACATACACTGCAAACCCAATGATTCTGCTGAAGAGCACCATACCACCAAAAGCTGTAGCCCAAAAGACTACACCATTGAAGGCTAAAATATCCAGAGTCACACAACAGAAATTGGCTGCTGCAGCCAGTACTCCCAAACTACTTTAAAGATCAGTCAGACTTCAAATTCAAGTGACAGGGTGTCTGTCTTTACTTTGTTTTAATTCTTTTATTATTTGTTTATAAAATGATTTCTTCTGAATAAATAAAAAAGTAATAAGACAGTTCAGGAGAAGGGCTTGCATCTATTGGGCAGAAAAAGTTTTAATGATTTTGAAGTGACTGATGTCAACAAATATGCTGATAAAGCTGATCAAAAAGAAAAAACAAGAATTACTGCTGATGCTATTGCACAGATGGAAGATGATGAACAGGAGAATGATGAAAATGGTGGAGTTGTTGGTGAGAAAAATGGTAATGATGATAATGGAGATTTGGAATTGGTATTTTTTACCTCAAATTGCTGCAAAAAAAGTGGATCCCACTTAACTGCATGCAAACAGGGAGTGAAGGCTATATTTTCAAATCAGTAAGTTCAAACAGAAATAGTAAGACTAAATTACTTTTTTTCCTTCGAGGTTTGTTTGCCTTTGTGTTGTTCTTCTTAGCATTAATTGGCTTGGTCATTTTTTGTCACATTGCTGTTTAATTGCACTTCTTTTTTGCAAATGCTTTGTTGTTTTGTTTGCTTCATTGTTCCGGCATTGATTTTTTTTTGATTTCAAATTTTTTTTTTGCCACATCATAATTTTGTGTAGGTAAATATAGACCCTTTCCTTCTATAAATATTTATTAAATAATAAAATACATAAATATAACATAAATCTAAATAAAATAAAATATAAATAAACTAATGATAATAATACAAATAGCAAACAACAAATAAAAAATAAAATGTTGACACTTTGTTGTTTTGCCTGCTGTTTTGATTTCAAAAAAAAAAAAATATTTTTCACTATATACAGATTAACACCAGAGGGGGCACACAAAAAAACAGTTGGAAAATTTCCCAATTGCTTACAGAAATGAAAATTTTTCTTGTCCAACAACAGAAAAAAAAGAGCAACTAAAACCAAAACAACAACAAGCAACAACAATGGCAACAACAGCAACAAGTGAAAACAATGGCAACAACAGCATCAAGTGACAACAATGGCAACAACAATGCTGATGGCAATTGAGTTTGCACTTCACCAACACATGCTGTGGTGATCATTGTTGTTGTTGTAGTTGTTGCAGGACAATTTAATTAAGAATTAAATTGGCTGCTGTTGTCTTCAATGCTGTTGCTCTATACCCTCATTGTTATTTGCACATATGCAGTGTCTGCACACCAAATTTTGGTCTATTTGATGACTCAAAGTACAAAATTCCACAATCAAAACTCACATCTGGTCCAACAAATGTCACAGCAGCGCCAACTGCTAAAATTTCGGCACCTTCATCAGATTCAATTATGACAAGATGAACAAACAAAGTGGCAAAGCACAGCCATTGACTGGAGTGGCCATTATTGGAAAAAATGATACATTGATTACCATGCTTGAAAAAGCCAGGCTTCCTTCATCTGTGCCAAATAAGTCGCTTATGGCATGGAATTTAGATGATATGGAGATTTAAATCTTTTTTGAGGCTTTATTACTTGAAACTCTTGTGAAACCTGTAACTTGCATTCTTATCCAAACAGAAGATCCAATCATACTGGAGAATTTTGAATGCTGAAATATCCTTTATTATAAGCTACATAATAAAAAAGTTGAATTTTTTTTTCTCATTCCTGTTTATACATAGTTTGCATGATGAAAACAAGCAATTGTGGATATCCTG
>JADGJH010000585.1:0-15365 GCA_027596945.1 Physocladia obscura
AAAAAAAAAAAAAAAAAGCCTAAAACACAATATACTTGACAAACGACATCAACATTTTAAATATGTGTTTATCAATAATATACTTAACGCGTTCCCACGCAAGCAGTGGCCGTCTGCCGAAACGGTGGCAGACTGTACACAAATCTGTTGTACTCTTTTTGTAGTTGGTTATTGATAATTTCTTGATCAACGAGTTTTTGAGCAAAAACTTCCATCATGAAATGCACCTGTTAAATCGACAATGAATTATATAGAACAAATAACTTCAAAATGATTTCGACGTTACCATTCCGTGAGTTAAAAAGGCAATAGGTAACAAAAAATTCCAATTGTGATGATTCATAAAGTATAAGGCAGCTACTGCTGGCGGAGAAAGCCAACTATTTAAAAGCAAATTTGAATTGAAAAAGTAAAATAATCAGTGATTCATAATGCTGATAAAATAAATTCTTACCAAAATAAGTCGATTGACCATTGCTTGGGATCCCATACATCCAAAACCCAATGAAGCTCAATTTTCTGACGAGAGGGCAATTTTAAAACTCCTCCTTTCTTTTTAGCTTTTGCAGCAGAGCTCCATGGCGTCCAAGAAGCCATTGAGTCGCGAAATCGATTCGTTAAAGGAGTAAGCATTTGAGTCGGGGACTTTGCTGATGTATTTTTCAATGGTGTGGGTGTGTGAGCAAAAGCCGGAATTCCACCATCGGAGTCAGAACCATCATCGGACGGAATCAACGAAGCATCAGTCTGTGCCACATCAATTTCTACGATACGCACATTTTTCGATTTGCGTTTGAGGTTCCAGGTATGATCGTTTGGATTTAATGGATTTGGCTCTGTGGGGTGGTGGAAAAGTGAGACTTGCTTTTTCGAGAGAAAAAGATATATCGTGTTCGCAATGGACACAGTTATGACGGAAAACTCAATAAATCGGGCCTGCGATATACGAGATCTCTTGAGAAAAAATTATAGAAGGTACCAGAGAAAATACCACATTGTCCAGAAAACTTGGCTCCCGTGAAAGGTGAGGAACAGACGAAACCAATGGCGAATATTCAATAAAGTCAAGGTCCGAGTCAGTGAATACGTGGCCGAGAAGTGTTTTCGCAAATAGATAAAGTGCATTGAAAATCTGTCCGGCATATGGCAACGGCATCGCCCACTCGCGCCAGGTTTCGAGAGCTCTTAATTGCATTTCAAACGGCAAATTGATCAATCGTTCCCGTAGTGTTGTTTTCTTGATGATACGGCGACGTTCCTTCATTTTTTGACAAAAAATCAGCAAGCATGCCCATTATTATTTCACACCAAGACTTCACCCAAACTAATGACAGAATTTTTGTTTCTGTACCGCTCCATGGCGTTAGAGCAAATAAAGCAGACATTTATGGTAAGTTTATCTTATCCATTCAAGTTTTTCTGTGTCTAAAACGACGCTTTTCCAATATTTTACAGCAAACGATTCATACCTCAAAATAAACTTTCCCCCTTTCTTTTACGAAGCTGACCTTCTCCACTTAGTTGATACAAAAAACTCGGAGGCAAATGTTGGAGATGGGTGCGTTAAATTCAGTTTGAAAAAAGTAAGTTGAATATTCAATAATTTTGCCCATCAACATCCCAACCAGGCTGAACCCAAAACATGGGAATCTCTAAAACCAATAAATTTAACTTCTGAGGAAATTAAGTCAAGAAGATTGGATGCAGTAAAACGCGAGCTTGAGAGAATTGAGCAGGTTTGTTTGATTCGTAACAAAACACAGCAATTATACTCAATATTTGAATCAACAGGAAAAAAAAGAAAAGGCCATTAAAAAGCGCGAAGAGCACTATAAACTAATTCAAGAGCAATTAAATGTCGAGCAAGCCGAAAAGGCCCAAGTCGAAAGCCTTAGACTCCAAGAAAAACTTCAAGCGGAGGTACAATTAGCATCAATTATTCCACATTTAAAATGCTTCTCTGAACAGGAAGGAATTCAAACATGGAAGAATCAGTTGAAAAATAAAAAAACATTGGAAGATTCAGGAATAGATTCCACAATATTTGGTAAATAGAAATTTATTGATCATAAATTTAAAACTTCTTTAAATGAATATATCCAGTTTCATCCAAAAATACTGCTGATGTTGTGAATGACGAAGACGAAGATTATATTGACATGAAAGCAATAGAGGAAAAGGTTCAAAAGGAACTCGATAGTCAGTATCTTTTTATTCTTAATCCTCTGTCTTAAGCACCCTTTTATTTTTTCAGAAATGAAAATTGCGTCGAAACCAAATCCCAGGCAGTCCGGAACGATAAATTTCCAGTTTACCAGCCGCGGGTTGCTTCCAACGGCAACAGCACGTGAAACTGAAGACGGTAATACGTAGTCTCGCTTTTTGATTTATTTGACACAAGCTAATGCCATTTTTGACATCTCAGCAAAATGGGTGCACAGAATTAATCAAGCTTGGGAAAAAGATGCAAAAGCTAGAGTAGATAATTTGTATGATTCCCTGAAAGATGATGAAAAAAATCGTTAGTTGTGCGATCTATGTACTTTTTTTTTAACTTAAGAATATGTAGCAATATTTCTCAAGGACAAAGGAAATGCATTTTTCAAAACGGGAAATATCCAGGCGGCAATCAATGCATATACTGCAGCTTTAATGCTTGATAAGAATTTGACAGTGTATGTTGTGCATCTGATTTTACTTCTTCGCTTTTTTTTTAACAAACACTAATAACAACAAATTTCAGTTGCTTCATGAATAGAGCAGTATGTCATCTTAAGGTGGAAGATTATCTTGCGTGTATTTATGATTGCAGTGCTGCACTTGAAATTCTTACTACGGAACATGCGTATTTACAAGAACGCGATGCACTGACTGCTTTAGAAAGACAGCATGAATTAAATTCATCGAAAGTAAAGCTTTTTGTCCGTCGTGCGGCAGCATCGACGAAAATGGGTAACTATGTCGACGCGGCGCGAGATTACAAAATCGCAGTGGAACTCGATCCAAAAAGTGTAGATTTGAAGGAAGATTTACAGAATTTGGAGAAAATGATTCTGGAGAATAAGTTTTGTGAAATGTGAAATGAAAATAATTAGAAGAAAAAAGGTTATATTAGGATAAAAACAGAAAGCAATAGAACATTGCAGGTAAGTTTTTCCAGACTTAGTCAGTGTTTGGCTGTTGATTGATTCCGAAAATTCGTACTTTATGCTGATTTCATAAGTCAAAGACGTAATCCAAGTCAAAAAAACTTACCATAGACGGAAACTTTGGGATGAGCACTGTAACTAGAGCAATAAAGTTGATAGTAAACGTCGGTATGTTATAGTGGCTGTAATGTGTCCCCATAAGAAATCTGGAAAAATAATACCGTTGTGTTCAAATAAAACTTGGCAAAAAAGACAAAAAAAAACAAAAAAAAACTCTTGCTTACATAACAATAGGAATGGTTGTTAGGTATTTCTTTGCAGGTGTGAATGGCTCGCCTTTGTCCATTTGTTCCCATAATGTCATGTCTTCATATTCGCCTTGGTTTAACTGGAATGGAACACCAAGAACCCAGTGAAACATAATAAAAGTAATCTGTACAGAGAAAATATTTGTAATATAGTTTGAGCGGGCTTGGCAATGATTTGAAACAAAGCATTCGAACCAAATAGTACGTGAGATTTGTGATTGTCCATGCCGCTTCGGTACTCATTCCAGGAACAAGACCAATGCCAAAACGCAGAATAAAGAGAACGAATATATTTGTTGCAATAGATCCTGGATAGTGAGCAGTTGAATACGGACAGTACTCAATAATCGGCATTCTCCACAGCGCTTTAAGCGCCGGAAGCAGCCATAAACGCACCGCGCAGATTCGGCCATGAAGAGTTCGAGTTTGTGAAAGATTCCATTGATTCCATCGGCGCGGGTAAGTAATAGTGCAACTGTTTGCCGCTGAATTAATCAAAGAAAATCTCCCGCAAAAATCAAGTCCAGTTTGATTTGATACTCACAATGTTTGAAATATAACGCGTTCAAAAAAAAAAAAGGTGCAAAACTATGACACATACTATGATTGAATCTATAAGTTAGAATCACGTTGGTTTGAATTTGGAAATATACCGCAGAGAAGAAAAAAAAAAACGGAAAGGAACCAAAAGATAGTGATCTGACGTATATGATTGCTGTTTCATTCCAAACACGAAAATGAACTCCGTTTTCTGTGACAACAAATGCTCGCAATTTCGCTGGAACTTTAAGTTTTACAGACTTTTCAAACTATAATAACGCGGAAAACGATTCTGCTCTGATTATGTAGTTCGAAGCCGTTTTTCCTGTTAAACGGTCGTTAGGATCCAAAACATGTTTGCGCAAGCTTAAATCAATCTTCTATGGGTATAGAAGGCTGGGGTTTGTATTTCGGAGCAAGCCATTCACGCTCTCGCTGTAATCTCAAACAGCTCGTCAAAAAAGTTAAAGCGGCGTTGCGAACAAAAACCAGAATCCAAATAGTACCATATTTCAGAACGGCACTTGTTTGCGAAGCACACGATTTAAGTGACACGCTAAAACAGTATGTCTTCATATTGTTATTTGCGCTGAAACTGAAATTAAGATTGGTCTCTCTTTGAATATTGGAGTTGCAATGTGTCCTGGCTTCACATCTCCTCGAAAAAAAGAGTGAACTGTGGTGCAAATATGGACAAACATGCAGCTGTTGAAAAAGTCAAAGGAGGTTTCTTATGACGATTTGCAGCACCATTTAGTGTTTAAAGGAGGGGAAATTCCAACGCTTGCACACAGGTAAAAATAATTACCCCATGGGTGATTTCAAAATACATTCAGGCCAGCAGACTTTACGGGACAGCATTTGCGTGTCTCCAGTCTGAAAAACAGTATTCAGTTTGTAGGTTGAAGGCAATTAAAACGTTGATAAACAATAAAACAGCCAAGCTGAAAGAATATGAAACAGAGTTAATTTTGACTGATCGAATTAAAGTTTGGGGCGCATCGCGAATAAATTTTGTTCTGATTGATTGAAGAAAGCCGGGTTGAGTTGCCGGTGAAAGTGGCTGAGTGAAGAAAAAGTGTTTGTTTCCTTCGTTTTTTCTCGAACCTAATTGAAACCAATGCAAATTCCTCCGCCACCATCCGACAACTGTGGCCCGGATAACTGCCCGCCGGAGAATCCGCCATCATTTACTTTCGCCGATCCATCTGTCTGGCTTTCAAAGCTCTCGCGGGAGGTACGTATCTCACTAAATAAGCAAAATTAGATATTCCTGTTACTCAAACTCCAAAAAACCGAGCAGGTGGTCCAAATATACCGTACTGATAAAGATTTGGCTGAAAAGAACGCAATCAAATCTATCTCTTCCTCCTCGAATCTCTCTGGTTTTCCTAAAAATTACAAACTTTATCAACACTTTCGCGAGAATGGACGTAATCATGATAAATACTTGTATGGACATCCGAACGGTTATCGGTTTCGCAGGTATGTATATATATGTGTGTGTATGTATGCTTAACCTAGATTGATTTAATATTTTTTCAGTTCAAATGAATTTCTTCCGCACCTTACATGGCTCATCAAACGAACGGTTAATCAAAATTTGAAATGCGAGTGTAAAGCATGTGATGGAACAACACAAACTCTTGCTGCACGATCTGTTTCCCAATTAAGACCATCTTCCTCCGAGCCAACACCGATTTTATTGACTGGTCGCAACAAAGCAAACAAAGATTCCACACAAAACAGCTCTGTTTCATCGACTACTCGGAAAAATGGACCTACGTCAAGTGAAATCAAATCAACAGCAAGAAATACAAAATTAAGTACCAGATCAGCAGTTGCTAATCAGAAAGTCAAACCAGCCCAAAGCAATCAACAAACAACAGCAGAAAATTATTATTCTCACAGTGATGACTCAGATGCCTTTATTTTGGAGATAAGTGACAATGAGTTGGAGAGAAGTGACAGTTTGTCTCCAGCAAGCAGTGAAGATGACAAAACTCCTTTCTTGATTAAAAGATATACATCAGTCAAGGAAGGTCCACCTTCAATGCTTCACAAATCTTCACATATAGATCATTTTCAGTCAAAAACAGACTTATCAATACCACTTGCACCCAAAACTTCATTGAAGAAAACATTGATCATGCCCCCATCAAGAAATTTTGAAAAGATTGGCAACAATCCATCTTTGAATGGTGCAATATCTGAGTCTGAATCACAAGATCAATCACAATTGAGACAATTGAAACGAAGATATGACAGCCATAGAAGGCAAGGATCTCCAGCTGCAGAGGCTAATTATTCCAAATTTTCAAAAGACATTGAAGTGTTGGAAAAGGAGTCACAGGAGTTGAATGTTTCAAACCAGTATTCTACAAAACTCACAGATTCAGCCACAATGCTGTCAAGACATGAATTTCAGCCACCAAACAGAATGCAAGGCAGCCACAATATGAATCCCTTGCCAAAAATTTCCAAAAATTCAAATATGGTAAAACAAACTCCAGAAGTGCAAGAAAAGTTATTGAAACAGGAACAAAAACAATCTTTGCAGTACAAACAGAAATCAAGTAGGTTTTTCTTTCATTTTATGCATTTGCATTTATTTTTTGCACTTGTACTTATTGCATTCTGTTCTTACAGTTAAATTAAGCCAAGATGATCACTTAGCAGTCTTGGCAAAGTTCAAGGAAGTGCAGCCCATGTTTGAAAGGTCTTCACAACTAATGGATCTGTTCCGCAAAGACCCTACTGAAAATGCAACTCTCATCAATACATTGAATAAGATTGTGAGCTATTTGTTTGTTACATTATGTGTGAATTTGATTCTGACAATACTTCTTTTGTACCAATAGCAAGTTTATATCAAGAAACAACTTGATGCACCTGAAAATATTGTATTTTTCAACCTTCAGCAAGCATCTCATCTTGTGGAGAGGCTTCATGATCTGTTTGCTGCTGGGCAAATGGAGCTTCATGATCCTGCTGTGGACAATGTGAGGCAAAATTCTGATGAATTGAATGTAGCTACTGAGACAGAGAGTGAGTTACCAAAGGCTGCAGATCACTTCTTCAAAAATTATGCTGTGCACAATTTGAAAAGATCAAACCAAGTTGCTCAAGAACCAAATGCAGCAGTTACAGAATCAAAAGCATTAGATCTGCCTATCAAGAATTCCAGTCAGCCAAATTCAAATGGAACTGATCGTGTTTTTGGACATATGGACTTGTTTGCATCAACAAAAAAAGACAATTTCATTAATGTTGGGTTAAAATCAACAAGTAGGAATGAAGCTGCTGAGACATCAAATAGATTGATGCTGACAGAATTGGTTGTTGTTGATTTAACGACCAATACCATGTCAATGTCTCCTTCAAATTCACTCCCAAGGAACAACCCTTCAACTGAGCAAAAAAACAAAACTGTTAATGGTGTGTTTTTAGTCTATAGTTTTCTCAAATTCATCTAATTACATATATTTGTAAAATAGTACATTTGAAAGAAGATTCAAGATTCTTAGAATCTTCAAAAAACAATTTGAAAAGATCATGGTCAAGTAGTGCAACTTTGGGGAATGAGACAAATTTAGATGCACAGACTCACAACATTCCACCAAAGAAACTTGTCAAGCTGCTAAACATTGATACTTCCGATTGGTCTCCATCAAAGGATGACCAAAAAAGACCAGCTGAAGATGTAAAAACAGATAGTGGAATTATTTCCTATTTACCTGATTGCTTGAGCAGTGATTCATATGGATCAGCTGGCCTCTCTGTCCATCAATTGGCAAAGCTTGTCTTGGAAATGGAGTTAGAGTCAGTTAATGATGTGGAAATTTGAAATCTAAATGGAGTTCAAATTAATATTTTGGCATATTTAAAAAGCATCATTGATGTGGCAAGTATGTTTTTTTATATTTTTTCTATTTTTTTTGCTTTAAATCTTTATTTTTCTTTTGCTTGGAAAGAACAAGGACAGGACATATCTCTTAAATAAATCAACAAAGCTGTCACTCAAACTCTTTTTTGGTTATGTTTGGAATAGCCTGGAATAGCTGTGAGGATTTGTAATCCTCTTGTTGTTTTCAAAAATAGTTTAAAGAGATATTGATCCATGAAACCCTGATTTCAACTGTTGAATTTCACAGAAAACATCCACAATTGGAAACATAGACTAGTATTGAAAGTAAGTTTTTTTGATGCAATGGGCTGTATGCACTTGATCTCACTTCCAGGAATACACCCAATGTCTGAGAAAGTGCTTTTTGTTAGTTTTTCAGGTTGAGGCTTACAGATGTTTGTAAGCTAAGAGCTTGATATTTTCAAAAGTTAAAGTCCAACAGCCTTCTTATAGCCTTTTTCAGTGCTTACCTATCTTATTTCAAATTCCCCATGATTCATTTGGAATAATTCATTCCAGTCTTTTGAGGTCCCTTCATTTGTTTCGTTTTGTTCTGTTTAGAAAAGGTCAAAAAAACAGCTCAAGATCCAAAAATAAGGTGCCAGTCTTAGACTGCTGTTTCTGCTATCACAAACTAGTTGTGAAAGCATATGATGCAGCTGTTTTGCTTGCAGTATCCTCATAGAGTTCCCATTATATTAATCGCCTTGCATTCTTCATTTAATTATGTTATATTATATTATGTTTATTACATTTGTATAATTGTGTAGAAGGAGAATCTATAAAATGGAAACAGTTCCAAAGGAATACTTTAACACTTTACTGATTAACCAGTATGCAAGAACACCACAGTGCCATTGAGAATATGTTTTTTTGGACAGAACAGACCAACATTAAATCCAAGTAAATGAAATGAGGAAGAGAAAAATAAGCAGTATCTTTCTTTAGCCAGTTTCTTGAGTGTTTTGTTAGAGTTTGGCCAAACTTTGAATGCCCATTTGTAAAAATATCTGTGGAATACTTTAATATTGCTTTGTATGCATCTTGATGCAAATGAAGGCAACTATTAAAAGGTATAAATGGATCAGCATGGATTTCTTCTTAACAAAATCAGTCTTTACAGTCTTCTGCTTCTTTGGAGCAATTACTTTAGTTCTTCAAACAGCAAATAACAGAATATCTTGTTGTATTTATTATCCAAGAATTAGCTGCAATCCAACCATAAACAATCCAGACACCTTTTGGTGTTAATTTCAAAAAATATCGAAAACACGTCGATGCAAAACAATTTAGAACTGGAGAGCTTGGCCTTTAGTCTTTTTGTCTCCTCCCAACTCAAAGTGTTTGCAACGCTTGAGGGGCAGCTGGTGCTTGTACTTGCACACGTTGCATTCGAGACGGAGCACAATCTTTTTGGTAGTCTTGGCCTTCTTGTGGAAAATGGGCTTGGTCTGCCCCCCATATCCGGATTGTTTACGGTCGTAACGACGTTTTCCTATTCGATCAATTTGTTGGTTCGAATGTGTCAAATAATTTTTTGAACAGCGTGGGTTCGACAAACCCTGAGCAAAGAGGGAAGCCTTTCCAGCCTTGTACTGGGTAACTTTGTGTGGAGTGTGTTTACGGCACTGCTTTCCCTTGCAAAAAGTATTTCGGGTCTTTGGAATATTAACCTGTTCAAATAATTGTTTCGATTGCGATCAGTAATTTGTCTTTGTTATTTGGTGAAAATGCAGGATATTCGCAAATATTGAACAATTGCCACAAGATTCATACGGAATAGATGTGTTTTCGAAAAAATTCGTGGTACGCTTGGAATCAGAACGTGTTGAAGATGTACATCTCGATGACTCTGCATATGTATATATCCTGATTTAACTTCGTTCTCTGATTATATCGACATAGACAGCAATAAATCGAAATATGCGCAGAATATCTGTAACAATTGGTCCGGTGGCCTTATGGATGGAGATGGATAAGGGTGTTGAGTGGTTGAACCATTTTGGATTGGACAATATAATTCTGACTGACAAATCATCCAAGTTCGATATATTTTTCGCATTTCATTCACAAATCGGTTAACTCAAACGATCACTCATAAGGTCTTGCTTCAGTAACTGTTTCTATGCTTTTCTATAATATCTATTCAACCTTGGGTCTCATTTCCTTCAACACCCATCGCCATTTGCGGCGTTCTAGCATCGATAATATAGTGATTGACGCAATTGGGACAGTATTCGTCTGCTTCATCGAATGTTTCGAGACTCTTGCGAAACACTTTTTACACTTTTTGCACGCAAACACCATCTCTTTGGTTTTTCTGAGTCAGACTGTGATTCGAAGTCTCACGTTCATCACATATACATTTTTCAAGGAAAATTTCAAAATTATTCACACGAAGCATAATAATTATAACATTTAATCATTTTTCTTCCTTGGATTTCTTTTTCTTTTCCTTCTTTCCTTTCTTAGTTGAAACTAGTACCTCTTCTTCAGCAACAGCTTCACTCTTCCGCTTCTTTGGTTTCGTTTCCACAACAACATTATCGGCACCTTCAACAACAGCCTTTTCGCCCTTATTTGCTTTAACGCTTTTTTTAATTTTTTCGCTGACTGGAATGATAGCTTCTTCGCCGTCATTTTTTATACTAAGCACCCATTCATCCGCGTCAGCTTCATTGGCATCGTTCTGTTCCGCCTCAATGTCCAAATAAATTTTCGACAATGAAGACGGCAGGATTTCTTTGGCTCCATTTTTCGATTTTTTCTTGGTTGAAGTTGTTGCCGTTGTTACTGTTGATTTATTTCCTGGATCTGTCTCACTAATGGCGATTGAGGTTGGATTGGCAGTGGCGAATGAAGAGTTTAAAACTATTAGGCCTGTCTTTTCGGCGAGTTTCGTTAGGGATCCAGAGATTGAGAGCATGTTGTTTGATGTGAGGAGTCTGAGAAAAAAAAAAAGGGTAATGAATAAAATAATGAAGTTGTTACAATTTTCTAAAGCTTACTCAACGGTCGTGAATTTGACTATGGAACTGGGCGCGATACATTCTCCGGTTTCATTTCCATCTGTATCTAAACGGTCCCAAACATTTGTGTCGTGGTTAAAAACGAACTCTTCTTTTCGGACATTTTCCGCAGATATAGATGCATTAAAGACGCCATGTACAAGTAGACCAATGTGATCTGGCGAGACTTTGTTGACTATTCCGACTGGGCAACATAAAAAACAATAAAAAGATCAACAATACACTGTTAGTTTCCACGAATTACAAATACTGTTACGAGAAGCATTTTAAAAAATAGTTAACCAAGTAACGAATCTTCTTTTGGTGCAAAAAGCGTAAATTTGCAGGTTGCGTATAGATGGCAGTATGGCGAGTCGAATAAAACATTTGCTGCTTTATCAATGATTTTCACATCCGAGTAAGCGACTGGAACGCCTTTGAGTTCTGCAATATATCTAAAGAAAACAAAACCAATCATCATTAAATCCAATTAAAGGAAATGAAAAAAATAGTACAAACCGCATCAGATACGAGTTGAGCTGCTCTTTTACGCCTTGCATAAAGTTCCCGATATAGTATGGTGCCAAGTGGAAATATATTTGCACAGTCACACAAGATAATGACATCTGGTTGCACAAAAAAAAAAAGAAAAAAAATTAATTGTCAAAAAAAGCGAAATGACCACACCGCGTCAACTTCTCGCACAAGCGCAAACAGCAATCGCGAAAGGCGATACAAGCAGCGCAATCGCCGCATTCACTGTTCTAATTGACGCCGCCGAACGAGACCCAACAGGCTTCAATCCAGTTTTAGCGGTCCTCTCGCGATCTTCATGCCGTAAGATTCGTAATTTCGCAGTTTATGTTTCACGCCGATAATAATAACAAAGCACAGACATGCAATCGAAAAATTACACGTCGGCCCTACAAGACGCGCTTACAGCTCTCAAACTTGCCAACGTCAAAACGCCACAGGAACTGTATCCGGGATGCTATTCGTCGCGATCGGCGGCGGCGTCGTACGCGGCGGACGCATCGCGTGCGCTTGGGAACCAGAACGATTTCATGGCGTATAAAAGGATGGCGACAGAATTGATGAAAAACGATGCGAAAAAGGCGGAACAGGCTGAAGACTTGAAAGGGATTGGGAATCGGCTGTTTAAAGTGAGAAGAAAAAAAATATCTGAGTAGCGCCAATCGTTTTCATGTTAAAAACTAATTGAGATAGGAAGGAAAACTTTCAGAAGCTTTAGACACTTACAAGCAAGCAATCTCGCTCGATAATTCCAATGCTGCGTTGTTATCTAACACTTCGCTTGTGATGCTTAGACTCGGCCTTTTCGAAGACGCGTTGAATGTACGTTGAAGGAAAAAAAAAAGAATCAACCTCCATTTTCATGATTTTAAAAGAATTCCAGGCCGCAGAACGATGCGTGAATCTCAAACCAGAATGGCCAAAAGGATACTTCCGCAAAGGAAACGTGCTTCTAGCGCTCGCGAGACCAACGGAAGCTGCGAAAGCGTTTCAAGAAAGTCTTGAAATCACGCCGGATGATGTGGAATTGAAGCAAGTGTATATGGAAGCTGTGAAACGCGCAAATATTACGCCTGAATCAAATGTTGCGTCTGCGAGTTTATTGAACAATGGTGGTACTACTGGTCGTTCAGATGAAGATTTGTCGCATGCGAAAAAAATGATGGGAATGATGATGGATTTGCGTTATAATTCGTTTGTAAGTGCTTCTCTTTTTTTTATTTGTACGTATGTATTTAACGAAAATTTTTTTTTAAGGATGTGAAAGAGTTTTTTGCAAAATCTCCACATCTTGTTGACTTTTCGCAATGGTCAACAGAGGTTACGCCGCTTCTTACACAACGAAAGAATATTGATTTTATTCAAGATATAATAGGATTAATTAAACGCGATAATTCGGCATTTAAAATAACTGTAAATCTTTTTATGGTGATATTGTTATTTTCCTCCGCTCATTTAATTTTTTTCTAGGATATGTCGTATAAACAATTGATACTTCCAGAAGCACCGTTGATTTCATCGCTCATTCTTCTTCGTTTGTTTACCACTGCTGCGTCATTTTCATCAAAAGCAAAAAAAACCTCCAGTGACAACACGCTTGTACGCAAATCATGGACGCTGGCATTCACACACCAAGCAACGGCATTTAATACAGTTTTTGCAGAATCTTCCTCGTCAGTTTTGGTTGATCAGGTGTCCTTGCACAAGACTTACGCGGTTTTAATTGACCGTGAGGCAGGGCATGTTTTTGATTTCCTCGCTGTTTGGGATCGTGAGAATGGAGGTGGTGGGGGTGGTGAAAACGGGTATATGGGAAAAATTCTGGCGAGTTCTTCTCTATCTCCTGGTACTGGTGGTGTGGTTGTTTACACGTGTGATGATTGGAAAAAAGCGCAAGAGTATGTGGAAGGATTTTATGACGGATTAAATGCCGAAAAAAAGGGCCAAAAACAGAACGGAAAAAAGATTGAAAAGGTTGTGGCTATGGACACTGATCAAGCTACTGTTCCAGATTCTGTTCAAGAAGAGGCGGAAGGCGATATAAGTGAAATTCAGATGGAAAATTACTTGAAGATTCCAAAGGCTCCAGGGAAACGGAGAAAACAACAGCCCAGAGTTTGCTTTGGTCTTTTGACGAAGAATGATTTAGTAGATGTTGCACTTGCTAGTGCAGTGTTTGTTGTGGGGGCTGGTATCTGTGTTGCATATTTTTTATGAGTGAAAACAAAAAGTGGAAAATTTTTCAAAATCCCATTCAATTTGCACGATTCATCACCAAATCAAATCAGGCAAATGGCGGAAAGTGGGCCAGACATAGAAGCTGAAGCGGGTCTGGAACGCAGCAACTTAACGCTCAGCGATACGTCGGAAGAAGAAGAGGCGGACAAGATGGAGATGGATTTGGACAACGACGTGGAGGATGGCGTTGCGCTGCACCACTGCGAGCGGTGCGTGCTGATCCGGCCGTTGGCGCAAACTGGGTATGAGGACGGCGAAGGCATTGAGGAAAGCGAAGATGCCGCGGATTTTGAGAACGTGAGTACGCTGGACAGCGGCGATGGACAGTCTTCGGTTAGCGCGAGTGTCGGCTCCAGTAAGGTTTACCGCCACTGTCTCGCCGACTTTGACACTGCGCAAGCTGCGCGTGCTGCCGCCGCCGTGGCCGAGCAACTACAAACTCAGCAAATGCTCCTCATGACCGCAATTGACTACGCGCTGGTTTATGCCCTGCACTCGTTCGTCGCAACTCTCGAAGGCCAAGTTTGCGTGCTGAAGGGTGATCCGCTTGCCCTCCTCGACGACTCAAACTCATACTGGTGGCTGGTACGATGCTGCAAAACGGACGAGGTACCAATTCCTAAGCAACAATCAAAACAAATCCAATAAAAAATTAAATATAAACCCAGATTGGCTACATCCCCGCTGAAAACATTGAAACCCCCAGCGAACGGATTGCCCGCCTCAATCGCATCAGAAACGTCCAGCTCGCCCTCGTCGCTGACGTCGACTTTGACCAGGTCGTTCCCCACACAGATCATGAGAAACCTCTCCGTTTCGCTTCTTCTCCTGTCGTTTTTGAGGAATACTTTCTCGGCGAAGAATATTACGATGAAGAAGACATTGGCGATGACGATCTTACCTCTGCCGCTGTCGATGATACACACACGAACCTAAACCTGGGCGACGAAAATTCAGTCACCGCCTCTGCCACAACCACTTCTACTGCGAACGTCTCTATTGCTATCAACTCTTCATTATTTCCTAATGATTCGTCTTATGATGCATCAACAGCTAAACTTGTTGCTTCTTCGAAAAAACCTGATAATTCCAATAAACAAGATGACGAACGTGATGATTCGAGCATTTCCGAAAAACGCGAGTCTTTCTGGGTAAATAAAGTCAAAGAAGCGAGTAAATTAACAGGCAAAGCGAATTATAAATTGCGTGTATTAAGCTTAGCAGAAAATTAATAATCTGAAAATATGAATACGACACAGAACCGCGTCAAAAAGAATGTCTCATTTAGTACAACTGATGCAAGAAGAGGCAGAAAAATGAGTGTAGATGTGCACCAAGGCCGGCCAGGATCCACAAGTAGAACAAGGGAAGAGCAGAGGACTGCACCGATTGGCGAATCTCCCAAACCACCGATATCCTCTCGACCATCATTAGCAAATATTATGCCGCCTACAGCTGCTTTAACAGGCGCCATTCCAACCACTATTCGTGTTCTTCGAATTTACTCTGGAAATGTCGATCTGAATGCAACATTCAAGACTGTTGCTTGGAGTGAAGACAGCACTGTTGCAAACCTCCTTGAAAACTCTCTGAAAAAATTCAAAATATTAAATGCAACGTCTGGCGAATATTACCTCAGTATTTTACATTTTGATTCTCGTAAGTTCTATTTTTTTTTTTT
>JADGJH010000587.1:0-16465 GCA_027596945.1 Physocladia obscura
GCCTTCAACAGCTACGCACCCTTCAACCCCACCTGGCAGATTTCCTGTGGAGCTGTCCACTTTTTCTCAGCTACTGGCGAGCCATGCCTTGTCGAACTTACCATACCAAGCTCCAAGACTGATCCCTTCTGCCAAGGGGTCACCCTCACTATTGAACTTGCCACTGACCCAGCCTGTTGCGCCATGTGTCTCCTCTTCAAGCTCTTCACCAGCTTCCCCGTGGCACCAAATGCCCCCCTCTTTTCACTCCCTTCCAGTCATCTCTTCTCGCACAACTTCCTCATCAACTCAATCTGTTTGCTTCTCCCCGCCATTGGAAAAAACCCCAACCACCATGCAGGACACAGCTTTCGCATTGGGGGTGCAACTGGGGCAGCAAATCTGGGATGCACCAAATACAAAATTGAAGCACTGGGACAATGGGTGTCTGATGCATACCTGGCTTACCTCTGACTGGATATCAAACAATGCGCTAGCCTGGCAGCAAGGCTGAGCTCTCCTCTCTCAGACCCTGGTTGACACACGTTGCAAGCTCAGTTGGGTGTCTTAGCAACATCCCCATCTGCCTGTGTTTTGCCCAATCTCATTCCTTGAACAATTTGACCAGCCTGTTGACCAATATACACATGTGAGTATTTTACTACATTTCAGTGCAAAGATAATTTAAATAAGTGTGGATCCAATTTTAAAAAGATCCACACTTGTACAAATGTCTCACCATTTTATCTGTTAAGAGCATTGCTACACCTCCTGATATTCCTCCATTTGCAGTTATGCATGCATCTGCTGCAAAGAACCTTGGTGCCATGTGATTCTGTGCAGCTTCATGTATAGTTGATAGGCAGCTTTTTGCACTCCTTCTTGTTTCAGTGAGTGCTGCTATATTTATATTATATTTTTTAATTGTTTCCATTGTGGTCCATGCTCTTACTCTGGTGATTGTGTTGAGGTTGTGTGTTAAAATATTAATTGAGTTATCATCAATTTCACTAATGGTACTACTTTTGACAAGTGTGGTTGCATCAATTGGATACATTTGAAATATTGTATCTGATCTTATTTGGTTAATGTTTTCATTATTATTTGTTTATTCATTTATTCTTCTATCACACCAGCTTCTCTTTTCCTTTTATTCATTTTTAGTGCATTGATTCCCTCAATTTTTTTCCAGCATTACATTTTGTAGATATAGGTGGCCCTGAGTTGAGCCATACTGTAATTTTTGATTGTTTTTTGTTCCCTACAGTTTTAATATGTTTCCTGTACTGCTTGTTTTCTGCAAAGGAGACAATTTTTCATCTATTTCTGTTTGTTAGTTTGTGTGTTTGCAGTTTTGGTGATTCCCTGAACTGCTGATCTGAACTCTTCAGCTTCAGACATCTCTTCTGTTGATTTTTCTTGCACCATGTTGTTGCCACTTTCCCTTTGTATCTTTTCATATTCAATTTTTTGTGTTTCAAGTTCTCTGCATATGCATACATTACTACTACTGCTGCCATTACTATCATGCATTGTGCATACTGTTGTAGTGAGGTAGTCATTGTTTGTGATGTTTGCAATGGAGGTTTCAGCAGCCATTATTTCATTTGTTGTTATTTTTTCATTCATTTTATATTTCCTTTGCCATCTGTGGCTCCTCCCAGTGTTGAGATTAACTGATGGAATGTTGTGTGGTTGTTAAGTTGATTTTCTTTTGCTGTTTTGTTTATGCTTATAATCTTGTTGCTGTGGTAGAGTTTGATATTTGAATTGAGTTGAAGATTTTTTATTTGTTCACACTCATTCAGTTTTTTTTGATATTCAACTATTACTCCTATTGTTCTTCCATTGACTCCTCTGACAAGTAGTTGGAGTGTTCTGTCACATTCACAAGTTGTTTTTATTTTATTATGTTTTTTGTGTGAGTGACTGTTTTTGTTCAATTGGCTTTTTATCTGTTTCATATCATCATGTTGATTTCTTCCAAAAAATGTTTTACATGGTTTTGCCGTTTTTTAAACATAATGCTGTTTGCTTTCCTCTCTACAACCTTTATAATTTTGCAAAATTTTTCAGAAAAACTGGCAGCATTCTTGTTTTAAACAGTATGTTTTATTTTACGCTTCAGTAGTACCTTTCCAGTATTTTTTTATTTAAATGTAATGTTCTTATTCTGAGCTGTTGACGGTATATGACTTTGTTTTTGTACATCAGGCTGACCCATTCGTGGCTCCTACTTCCTTTGTTTTGGGCCAACAAAACTAGCTTGCTGTACGCCAATGTAGCAGCCCTTGTAGCCAGCATCATCCCAATACTATTTAGCTGGGGAATGGGGCATTTCGACGAGATGCTAATGGTTGAGACATCTGGGATGGACAAATCCTGAACAGGCACACTGAAGTACTCCGAAAGGATTTCAGAAACCTGTGGTGATGCCAGCACCAAGCCAGGTGCGTGCCACAAAAGAGGGCCGACAGGTAGCGCGGTCGCCGCTGCTATCGCAAAGAGAGAACTGACAGTGATAAGCTCTATTTTAATTGGCTGCTCGCCAAATTCCGACGACACGCTCACGACTAATTGCGCGCCGTTGCGCTCAACTGTCGCGAATCCGTGGTCCCCATTCATCCTGTGTTTGTCGTCCCTGTCGTCGATGCTCCTTCCATGACGACTCCCCTGGCTGCATTCACACACACCCATCCCCGACAACACTCCGCCGCGCGCTCGCGTTTGTCCCCCACCACAATCACAGCTACGTCAGGTGCGCGACAGCAGTCGCCGCTTGCCTGTTTGTTAGTTATGGTTGAAAAAAGGGACCACTTCCTGTCAAGCCAATTTTTGACAAAAATTTTCTCTACCAGATATCCATAAAGAGAGATTGCAACAAATAGATTTTATGTACCTATTGCAGTAATTTTGTGGATGTGAAAAATACAAAAAACATCTTGCAAACCTCTTATGGATAACTATGTTGAAAGTTGTAAGGGCTGAGCAGAATTTTTTTTTCTAAAAATAACGAAGTTTGAAGTTGTATTGTCTGAATTGAAAGGCAACAAAGTGAACATCATTAAAAATATCCTTTTTTTAAGGCAGATATTAATGTTTTGTTTGTGGTTAATTTTTGGCTAAAAATTTTTTTTGTAGGTTCAGATGGGGTTCGAATGCCGACTTCCCCGCGAATCTTCAATGTGTCGCGAGTAGCGCGTGGCATTTTTTTTTCCGAGGAGGCTTTCTCGTTTCGGCTGTACACCAAAACTCGAAAGAGAACAGAAATAGTGCTTTGCAGTTACGAATAAGAATAGATCCGTAAATTTCCCAAAATTAATTTCCTAACCCTTAATTTCGATATTTCAAATTCTGTTTTTGGAAAACATGAAAGAAAGCGAGACTGGATTCCACCTCACCCCACCACCCGACCATGCCTGGTACTTTGCATATGGTAGTAACATGGCAAAAAGCACCATGGAACGACGCAAGTTCATGCCTCAGGAATCTCATTCAAGTTGCTTGCCAGATTTTTGCCTCTCGATGGGCTTATGCGCAATGCCATACGTGGAACCTGGATTCGCAACCATCTATCCACGAAACCATGACAGTAGTGCGACTGGAATCACTGCTCCAGATGTTCATGGAGTTGTTCACCTTATTACTAACAGCGAATTGCATCGCATTGTGATTTCTGAGGGAGGAAACGGACATGCTGGAATGGGGTATCAAAAAAAGCAGGTTGTAGTTAACGTTTTAGATGCAGAAGGAGTTGTTGTTGGGACTTGTGAAGCAGTCACTTTCGTGACACCGTTTTCCATCGTTTCAGAAGATTATTGGCCGTCGAAACGGTATTTGGATCTTTGTGTGGAAGGAGCTAAGCAGCATGACGTTCCAGAAGATTACGTGAAGTGGTTGGCTTCGCATAGGTGTTATGATCCTGCTAAAACTACGTTTGGGAAGAAGGTTGGAAAGTTCGCTATGCTAGGAATCGCGTGTTTTAACGTGATTCCAGTAATTCCGGTTGGGTTCTTGTTTATTCGAAACGAATGGCAACCGCCTTGGATTGTGACGTGGTGGATACAGGGTTCTTTCACCATGTTACGTTTCTTCCACACTTATGGATTGAAACACTTGTTTGGGTCTGGGATCAATCATTTGGATTTGGAAATAAGAATCGTGTGATTAATATCGTGGACTCTGCATCTAAACGAGTGTCATTCGGAATCAAATTTGGTAGTAGAAAGGGTATTTGGGAAATAAAACCTCATTTTTTTTCTTAAAACGCATTCTCGCTTTTGTAAACTAATAAAGCTCTCTCCACTTCCAATCTATTCTACTCCATACGTATAGATCTCCAGATCTGGTGCTGACAAAAATGGAACTGAGGTCCGGGATAAGCTGGGACAACTAGTTTTTGTCATTGAATAAACTTGATTCTGTGGTGTGCCATGTCTAGCATGGTTAGTTGGGTCATGGATCATCCTTTGGAATGGCTTCCATTTTATTTATGTTCATTCCATAATAATAATCTTCTGAAATAACTCTGCTGTCACTATGTTCTAACCATTATATCTCTTTCTAGCTAGCTCCCTTAGGCAGCCAGTAGTGGGTGTCTCAGTGCCCTTCCATAAAGGCTGCCATAATACCCTATTCATCTGGTATATTAATTAGTTTACTACATGTATCCATTTTTCAAGTTTTGACAACTCAAAAAAAATGAGTTGTTTGAGAAATACCAACAGTATTTTGTTTGAAGCTGGTACCAACTGTCAAGACATCTCGAAAATAACAATGCAAAGAAGTGGTTTGCGCGAAAGAGATGAATTGGATGATATACTAGGGTCAAATTTATCACAAGAATTTAACATTTTTGATTGTATCACAAAAATTAACCAACAACTTATTTTTGAATATGATGCAAATAATGTCTTTGACAAAGTTGAGGAATGAATTTTCAATTTATTCAAATTATCGTATGCGTACTTTTTTTTTTTGACACTCTTCTAGTGTTATTTTGTAGTTACGAACTAATTGAAAAGAGAGCTTTGTCACGCAAAAACAATGAAAGAAAAAAATTCCAGCGGTTCATTACTGAGTTATTATTTTTCATTCAGCTAATGTGTTAAAGTATTTCGAATTAGCGGCAAGCCTGTTTCCAGAGCATCCACATTCAAATTGCACTTTTCAGCTCCTCAGAGTGAAGACTATTATGTGGATTATATTTTATTAAATTACAATTTCTTGTTCGTGTTCTCTTATTAATCTTTGACAGTCGCTTCAATCTCGAGTTGGTTAAGTCTGCCGTCTCGGAAAATGTCGGCTCTAACTTAAATTCTGACGATAAATTGAACACAGATTTTTCAAACTTGGATGCGAGACATATACTTGATGCTAACTCGGAATTTGGTGAAACATATTCGAACATCATCAAAATTTGCCAAGGCAATTAATCTTTTTAGAATTGGAAGATTTAGAACTTCGGGATTTGTCAGCTTTGATGCATATTAGAGGCGGTTTGTTTGTGCATGACGTACTCAATGAAATTTTTGAACGCATTGAAATAAAAAATTTATGGGACAATTGCGCAATTGTTCGTGCAATGCTGAAGATGAAGGTGAGAAATCATTCAAATCAAAACTGGAATGGCAACAGAGAAAAAGGGACAATTTGGACCGAGATTCATGAAGTATTTCGTGCCAATAGAAAAATTGGAGCTGAAAATATCAGAAAGAAGTCTATTGTAAAAAAAAGCTACCAAGAACAGAAGTGAATGGTGTTGATTTTTCAGACAAAAATTTTAGATTTGTCGGAACTGACTTTTTTGTAAATTCATTTCAATTCAACCAACAGAGATAATGTCAAATTATATCCAGCAATCATTCAAAATAGCTGAAAGTTTCACAAAATATAACATTTTAGATTGCTAAATAGTTATTGATGAAAGAAAAACCGAATTAGCTTCATAACGTGATTTTTAAAAAATTAGATGTTAGAATCGCTTTATGATCCCTGTCTGTGTTGTGCGTTCAATAAAATGAAAGGATTTTAAGGAGAAAATCTTGACAATCGCACGCCCCATGTCCCTGAGTTTCATAAGCCGTTACTTAGAATTTAGGCATCACAAAGGCTTAAATATCCTATGAGCAGAAATTACCTAAGGATTATGGCATGGGTTTTTAACACAGTCATGAATTTGCCATCCATCAACTATTTACATCCAATCCAATTTTACACAATACACAAAGTTCGCAGCAAAACCTGCACATCTTTTTAAGTACAATACTTGGTGAAGAAGATAATCCTTGAATATCTGGGTTGTTTTTATTGTTGATTGTTTGGATGTTTCAAAAAAATAATATGAAAATGGGAAGTATTTTGTATTGAGAATTGACTTTCGAAAACACGCTCCAGATACGTAAATTTCGATGGCATTAACGGAGCGGGTTGAACGCATCCAAATCCGAGTGGATTGTTTAAATCAAACTTGCGGTCTTCGGAATTTGGTACTGTTGTCGCTGATTTCGCAAACCATAGCAGAACCACGCTGATCAAAGCTAAAAACGCCACAGGCTTGGACAGAGTCGATAATGTTGATGGCTGCTTTTGCTTTACGAGTGAATTGTATCGATTCGGAAATAAACATTCCGCTTCCGCTTTGCTCATTTTTTTAAGTCAAAAAAAAAAAAAGCTTTGAAAATTTTCGATATTTATTCTGATATTATTCATCAGATAATTGTCTGGAAATGGTGGCTGAACAGACAGACGTATGCGTAATAATCGAGGAGGGTGGAGGGATAATTGAAATCGCACAAGATATGAACAATATTTGGGTCGCGTTTGTGCTTGTTATATGCGTTGGCCTTGCATCGTTAGACACGGCAGTGGTTGCATCCGCGCTGAAGGCAATTGTGGGGGAGCTGGGAGCCGAGCCACTGGTTCCGTTCGTCGGCAGTTCGTATTTGATAGGCACTGCGGCGGTTGGGGCTTTATACGGGAAACTGGCTGGTGTGTTCGGGCGGCGGGCGGCCTTGCTTGGCGCGGTAGTTTTGTTTGCACTTGGCTCGCTTCTGTCGGCCGCCGCTCCCTCAATGCCTTTTCTTGTCTTTGGGCGCGCTGTTTGTGGTCTCGGCGGTGGCGGTCTTTTCACCATGGCTTACATTATCATGGCTGACGTTTTTGTGCCAAGCATTCGTGGAAAATACCAAGCTGTTTTGTCCACCACTTACGGCGTTTCCTCGGCAATTGCCCCTTTGATTGGCGGCATTCTGTCCGATAGAACTTCGTGGCGTTGGTGTTTCTATATTAATTTGCCTGCCGCAATCCTTTTAATTCCTGCTGTTTTCTATTTTATCCGTCTTCCCGTACCTTCCGGTTCCTTCACAGAAAAGCTTCGCCGAATTGATTTTCTCGGCACTGCTCTTATATTCACCGTTATTTCTACTCTTGTGACAGCATTGCAGCTTGGCGGCAGTTATTGGGCTTGGAATTCTCCACCAATTATACTTTTATTCATCATCACGGCAATCATACTGTTTATTTTTGTCATTGTACAAATGTACATTGCAACTGAGCCCATTATTCCAGCAACAATATTTGTAAATTCTAGTGTTACGGCAATTCTGATTTCGTCTATTTGTATTGGCGCAACGTCTTTTCCAGCGCTATATTACCTTGCCCTATTTTTCCAGCTTGTAAATAACGACAATGCAACTGATGCTGGAGTTAAAACAATTCCGTATGTTATCGGATTTATTGTCATGTCTTTTGGCACTGGTTTTTTGATTTCAAACACAGGTAAAATATGTCGCGTATATATCATATTACCATTTCTCTCTAACAATCTTTCGAAATTGTAGGAAAATACAAGCTATATTTTTTTATTGGATCAGTTTTTACATTAATTGGGCTTGCATTTACTGCCCGCTTCAATTCAGACACAAGCATTACTGAGAAATTATTTGTCTTGGTTGTCCTTGGGTTTGGGATTGGCGTATTAACATCTATTCGAATGCTAGCAATACAGTTTTCCGTTCCAAAAGAGCTCATAGCAATTGCATCAGGCGTGACTCAAACAATGGGGACTCTTGGCGGAAGCATCGGAATAGCAATTTCTGGAACAATATTCAACAATGAAATCATTGCAAACATCGAATCGAATGGAATTCTAAATAGTGCGATGTTAAGTTTAATAGAGCAAGGTTATATTGTGGATCCTACTGAAGTGTTGGCTTTTTCAAATTTACTCACAGCTGTGCCGGCACTTGTTATTAATGGAACTGAAGCCAACAGCCAACTTATCCAAGCTTTCACAGATTCATATCGTGTCGCATATTTTAGCCTTTTCATTTATCCTATTGCTATTTTAATTGCTGCTGTTGGATTTATTTGATGATTTTCTTATTTTTTATTCTCCGTTGCGTACGATATTTTAATTAATTACTTTTCATTTCAAAAAATAACATCAATCACATATTTTTTGTGTTTTGTCATTGGATCAAAAATTTTCGGCTGGTGCTTTCGATTTTAATTACTGCCAGTATGCTGGACTGGAATCAAGGATTCTAAAAATCCAAGTCGCAACAATTGGTTCCTATGGCTTGCAATGTCATGTGCTATAATGGAACACTGGTCACTAATGACTTTGATATCGAAAATATATTATACTATCAAAATCGCTGCTTGATTCGCAAAAACGTGTGGGTTTTTAAATTCATTCCAAATTTGAAAAAAAAAAAAACAGAATGTTTTGATTGTCAAATTTGCTGTAATTAAATTATATATTTTTATTTGATTTTGGCAATGAAAAAAGAGGCGAAACAATTGATGAAAAACTTTTCCGAAGAACTTGGAGGAGTACAGAGTAAGAATGCTTCGTATTTTGATTTTTCGTTAATGCGATTTGTGAAATATGATGCTGATTATGTCGCGTTGTCTCAATATTTTCTCACATTTCACGTCACTGGAGGGTCTTGTTCTAGTCCTTCCATGTTAGTAACGCAATTTGTGGAATACAAAGTTAATGACTAATTTAGAAGTTCAGATAGTCTTGCATTCACCATATTAATATCGGATTATGCAATTGTCAAAGTTGAAATCAATTTTTGAACCTAGCCCGCCAAAAGGAAAAAAAATTTTTTTTCCTCAAAAAACGAGATTTTTGTCCTCGAATTTCAATCAACCAACCCCTTACAACATTCAGACGCACATAATGAGGGAACTACAAACCATTCCACCAGAGTTAATTCAAGAGATCCTCGTCAACCTTCCAATTTGTTCAGACGCAATCCGTTCAACGGCTTTCTCATCAAAGAGTTTGTTCGCGTCCAATCTTCTCCACGATGTCAGTTTCGCAAAAATGCACGTTGATCATCAGCTGAAACTGTCCGGCCTTGATCTTTGGGAATTCTTGGACAAATGTGGGGTCAAATTCGGCAGATGGCTCGCACTTCCCTTTAATTACAAAGTCGTCGTGTACGCAAAAGTCCTGATGGCTGAACGATGGAAAAAAGCTGACGTTGAACGCGATATGGACAAGAATTTGTTTTATTCATTGCGCTGGGCACTTCCATGCGATTCAAAGATTGCCTTACCCATGTTGATCAGAATTCGCGAAAATTTCCCATGCTTTGACATTGGGTGCCACCGAAACAGAACTTTTCGATGGGCTGCTCGTTTCGGACAATTGGACATTGTCAAAATGTTGTTGAAAGATTCAAAAGTGGATCCGTCTGATGACGGAAATTTGGCATCGATTTGGGCCCTTGAAAATCAGTTTGTTGACATCGTTCGTTTGCTGTTGGAAGATAGACGGATTGCACCTAATTTCAACAATAACCATCCCATTAAAATTGCAAGTCAATATGGAATGCACGAGGTTGTTTCTATTTTACTCACGCTCTCTACTGTAAATCCGGCTGTCGAAGATAACGTACCTTTGAGACTAGCGTGTCAAGACGGTCAAACTCAAATTGTGAAATTATTGCTGCAAGACCAACGTGTTGATCCAGCAGCATTCAACAACTATTCAATTATTATTGCATCCAGACTTGGAAAAACGGATGTTGTGAAAGTACTGTTGGCTGAAGGTGCTCGCATCGATCCCACACAAAACGAAAGCGAAGCCATCAGAGATGCTTCTGAAAACGGCCATGGTGAAATCGTTCGGCTGCTTTTAAATGACGGCAGAGCAGATCCTTCTGTCAGACAAAATTTTCCTCTCAAAATGGCAGCGCAATGTGGATACAGTGAAATTGTGGAAATGCTTCTTCGAGACACCAGAATTGAGCCGCAACCGTGGATATTGAAAATTGCTGCCAGCCATGGGCATTGCTCGGTAATTTCGACTCTTTTAAAAGATGCAAGATTTAATCCATCGTCAAGTTTAATTGAAGCTATCTTGCGTGCTTGTCGCAATGGCCATAAACATGCAGTGCAAATTTTATTGGCTGACCCTCGAGTAAAGATTGACAATCAAGAAAGCAAAGTTCTGAAAAATGCAGTGGAATCAGGAAATATTTCACTTTTCAAGCTACTACTGACTTATTTTGATCCATCAATTGAAAACCAATCTACTCTCAAATATGCTGCTCGCATTGGTAATGCGGATTTAGTTTCCATTCTGCTGGAAGATTCAAGGGCAAAAACCGATGCCAATTATCGTCAAGCAATCAGAGAAGCTGTGGAATACTCACATTTCAAAGTCGTGAGACTTTTGTTGGAAAATGTAAATTGCTCCTCAAAAAATTCATTAAATGATATGGGTGAAAAGCAGATTGTTAATATTGCTGAAACTTATTTGAAGTCAAATTAAATTATTTAATATTATTTGATCTCATAAGATTGAAATAATAAATTTGTTCTTTATGTAACCTGTGAACACAAAATAATATCAAAATTGATTTGTACTCAGTTTTGGTTGATCAACAACAGCCAAAGCCGATATGCCAAAAATTTTGACTGCAAAAAATGCAGTAATGCAAATGTACAGTGCTTGAGCAAATTGTACAAAATTGGTGACCTTATTTGGTGCATACAACATGATTGCACTTAGAAATAACCCAACGAAACTGTGATCAGCATCGATTTGTCCACTCTTGAATTTTTCTGTGTCAGTCGCGCGTATAAATTTTAAATAAAAAGCAACAAACACCTTCAACAGCTGCAAAAGTGGCTCAATCAAATTGAATATATAATGTGGGACAATTGCTTTGGGCAAAATTGGGTTTTCTTCTTCGTGAACCTTTCTAACAGATTCTTTTGCAAGCCGTTTCCAAGTTTCGTTTTGATCGTATTTTCCTGTCCAAATATCACACGCATCTTGCCGGCGTCCATCAACGTAGTGATTCAAATAGTATCGCACAAGACTGTTGACACCATCATTTAAACTGCCGCGAATCCAACGGTGCCGTTTCAAACCTGGAGAACGCGTTACATCGCCGCGCAGAGCGCGAGTTCCAGCATAAATAAGGCTTGCGGCATCGCCAGCATCGGCGTACAGGTCATTGAATACGCGGGCCATAACGGAATTGTTTTCAAGTGCGCGTACAACGGCGTTTTCATCCACTGACAAACCATTTTGTTGTGCGTGTGTCGAAGATGATTCATTTGCAGCAAGCAAGAGGCTGAAAATTTGCCGTGGAAGAATAATTTTAGCAAGGAGGGTACATGTAAGATTAGTGCGATCCAGAGAATCAAGGCACGATGTTCTTGCGACACCAGACTGCAGAGAAATGGTTTTGAAAACGTTTACTTTTTTGAGAACCCCATTCCCGGTTTTACTTTTCGGGGCAGAGAATCTAATTGGTGAAGTCGAGCGCGATTGAGACGCAGAAAACGACGGGATCGGCCCATTTCCAGCGAAAACGCCCGATTGAAGCAGTTTTTGCTTTACACGATCTAAGAGAACAGTAATATTAGCATAATTAAAATTTTTGCACCACTTGTTGATCGGAAAATCTTCGTGAATAACAGCATAGTCATTGAATTTGTCAACAGCGTCTTCATAAGTGCTCGATAAAGTTGCTTCACGTCCAAAATCATCCAATAAATTAATGCAAATAATTTTTGCTTCAGTTTTCGGTTCATTTTTCGATTCTTCCGGAATGTATTGTGTTTTGAGGTCACGAAAATGAGCCCTAACACGCGCCCATACTTCCGGTGCGTCCAATCCTTCAAAAAATACTTTCGGTTTGTACGCTAGGTTTCTCGGCTGAGACCAGACTAATGGAACACTCCCGCGCACTTGAACGTGCGAACTTATCCCCAAATCGTGGTGGAAATCGTGGTTGAATACAATCTGTTCCATTTCTAAAAAATTCGATGCGTGCCCCGATTCATCGATACCACGCGAAAGATATCGCGTCCCAAATCGTCGAGTGCTTGTGCGGGAAACGAGAGTGACAGTATATATTTTTTCGCTGGTTTCAACTTGGATTGGAATATCGACGCTGCCGATGTAACCGCAGATAATTTTTGTGATCCAGGGAGAGGTTGGCAAAGATTGAGAGTTCGGTGAAGAAACGGACTGCAGCGGTTGCATCAGATGGCCGTTGAAAAAGAATCTGTCATCAATATTGGAAGGGAGAGATTTGTCGAGAAGCAAACTGTTATGCTGCAGGCTGTGCGTCAAATCATAGTTGTGAGCGTAATAAAGGTGTCCAGAATTAACAATGTTCAGAAGGCTTTCTAATAGCTGCATGTCAAGAAACCGACGCGCTGCAAAGTTATTTTGTGCCAATTCCTGTTGGTCGTTTTGCAAAGACAGCGCGCAGCCGCAAGCTACGCGCCACACTTTATGCGTCTGGATTGTTCCGGCAAGTTCGCGCTGAGTCACCAGGAGGACATATGGCCCTTTTTTTTTTTTTAAGTTTAATTTGAATTAATGAACAATTCTGTTTTAGTTTGATGGCAATTTACCAGAAGTCAGTTGAATAATTCCGATTACAGCATGTGCGTATACACTTTTTCGAATATCATCTAGACTGGGAAAACCACCCGCTAGGTCACCGTTCAATAGTTTTTAAGTTCTCGTTTTTGAAACTGAACAGGAATTACCAGAAACAAAGCAATTTTTGCTGGTGACGACCAAAACTCCAAAATCGTCGCGATCTTCTTCTGAGTGACGAAATCGCGGAGCTTCAATCACGATTCGTCCATATTTGGTTTCTACTGCTTGGAAAGTTTCATTGGGTTGAATCATCAAAAATTGGCAACCTGAAAAATAGTCAAAAAGTGAGAAAAAGGTATTGCAAAGTAAGGATCTTTGTGGAGAAGCCGGGAAAAAAGGTGCAGGAAAATCAAAAGATGCCGAACGTGTTTGGATAATTTTACCAGATTCGGTTATAATTCACTGTTTTTTCTCCAGTACATCCAAAATAAACATGCTTTAACTGGACTAGAAGACACTGAAGGCGTGGACATTGCTTCTGTTCGTACATCCGCGATTTCAAAGGGATTGGGAAAAGCTGCTGTAACATTCGTTTAAGAATACTCAAGGAGAAAACTTGGTGTCGAGAAATTGACGTTCGAACTTAGAATGAGTAACAACGGAATGTATTATCGAATAGAGTATAGAGATTTTGCAGAACGAGTAGTTGTGGATTGGAGTGAAGAAAGTATTTGATAACATGGATTGATGCCCACAGTGAAAATTTTGAATGACAAACTTTGCTTGTAATCAGTTTGTGACAGCAAATGGCTGTGAATCATTGGGTCACAAAATTGTTTTGAAAGATTTTCAAATCAAACTTGTCAGAAATGTCTGTTGTCATCCGGCACCTTCCGAGTAAACCATCGCAAAACGACATTGACTTGATAATCCAACTTCGCAAAGAATGCGGATGGGGTTTGGATCTAGTTCCGGAATGGCTTGATTTGACCGCACGCGGTCTCCGCATCAACTTTTTCATTGAAACAAGCAACGATTCTGCCGATTCTTCAGATAAACCGCCAGTTCAGGCTGCAGGTATCATGTTTTCTTGTTTCTCTCATTACTCTATGTTCACTCTTCAATATTTTGTGTTTTTGAAGGAATGATCTCACTGGTGCTTGAAGACACGGCTGATCCCGACATGGCATCGGTTGCAAACAAGACGGCATCGGTCGCTTCGCTATACGTACGGCCGCAGTTTGAAGGGCGAGGTCTTGGGAAAGCTGCAATGGTTTTTGTTGAGCAGTTTGCCAGAGACAAGCTTGAGGTTGAGAAATTAACGTTGGGAGTTGGGGCAAGCAATGAGAAAGTGTATGGAATGTATTACCGGATAGGATATAGAGAGTTTAAGGAGCGAGTAGAGGTGCATTGGAGTAAGGAAGGAATGGCTTTGATGATGAAGAGCATATAAAAAAAAAACATTTTTAATCTTTCCACATTCATTCCTCTGAAAGCACTTTCATCATGTGGGCTTCACCAGCCTCACCCCAATCCAAGTTCCTCGCCTTGAATTCAGTATACCCAAGCCGAACATAGAGAGGAATTAGTTTTTTACTCGCAACGCTTGTATGCAAGGTTATTCGCTTAATACCGCGCTTTCTGGCAAAATCTTCCGCAAGATTTATCGCCGATTTTGCGTATCCTTTTCCTTGAAATTGGTTACGAATAAACAGTGAACACAGATATGCTGTTTTTGTTGACGGATCAGCCATGTCCAAGTCCTCATCGAACTTCATTACGAGGGAAACCATTCCTGTAGTAAGTTTGAGTGAGAGCTATAGTGGAGCTGAGAGGCAAGGATTTGACTTGCCCACTACTTCATTCAAATATTGATTTGGACTGGTTTCATCAGTGTTTGCAATGATGAAATTATATCGCAAGCCTTGTTGGGCATGCGTGAACCAAGTTGGAACTGCTTCTAAATCCCATCCGCATTCGGTACGCAATTGGACAAGGTGTTCGAGATCCTTTTGGGAAGGGACACTCGGAAGAAGTTGGAGAGTAATCATTTTGGAGTGATTCTTTTTGTGGTGAAAAATTTGAAGTGAATTAGTCACAATAAAAAAAAATAAAAAAATCTGCTGCCAAAGATTGAATCTGAATTTTGCAATACCCAAAAGACTACACCTTTTTAGTTTGATACACGCTCTGGATCTGAATAGCTCTTACCATGACGCGCTACATTATTCAAATTACTTAACAGCCTGGTGCTTAGTCTGTCTAGCAAGGACTTGGGAATGTTGTAGTTACACGGAGTTACTATACACGGAATTGTCAATAAGGAAGACATTTTTATCCCAAAACTTTGTCACTTACGACTTTCAGATAAACATACTTTCGGAGAATCTTCGCATTGACCGCTGGACGTCCAACAGGGAATATTCATAACTCCTGTTGAGCAAATTTGGCAGTTTTGTCCTATGATGAAATTGCTCACCAGAACACTAAAATGCTGCTCTCATTACCTACATGTTTATGATTGCTTTTCTCCTTTCCCACGCCGCATGTACCAACATCTTCTGGCCAGTCTCCTCCAACGCCTCTATTTCCAATTTTGTTGTCAAAGATCTCCTCGATAATTTTCTCAAACATATACGGTCATATGTGTTACAGTGTTGCTAGTAACGTTAGAAATAATTCTAAAGACCAAAACACAACAACTTGCGCAACAGCAACAAAACTGAGTCTTCCCTTGATGCCAACGACTGAGACATCAATGGCAACAACAAGGACAAACGTAATCCCTGATAGACAGTCAAACATACTTGCAGGTTGCTGCAACGCTTCCAATAAACGCAACCAATAATTTTTTCTCAATGCACTGCTCATCAGAAGAATACCAAAACATATTGTGGATGTTGCACCAAATCAAAATTCTGTGGTTCAAAATTCCCCCTTTTTGAAATGTGCACCAAAATTGCGCCTTTTGCCAGCACCACTGCAAAAAGCATCGAACATCAAAGCCAAAGGTTCCAAATACTAAAGCATGCATAATCTACACAATGAATCATTAAAAAGCCTATTTTTAAAATTTTTGTTGTAGTTGCTATTGAACACAACAAAATAAAGCATGTCATCAAATTGGAACTGGCACAACAGATACTGTTCAAAATAATAAGATCTTTTTTGATCTTCTTTTATTATCCTTAAGATAATTCATGTTTTTATTATTAGTGCATATTCAATGGATGCACTTTTATATGTAGCTGGCTTCAAAACAACTAACAGTCAAACAGCAAATGGCTCTGAAGGCACTGCAGTTTCAACATCAAATTCAACAGCCACCATGACAAATTCTTCTACTACATCTCCAACTGCTGATAAGTTTCCAGTTGTTAGAGGGTTTAGTTTAGACTTCTAAGTTTATTCTTTAAAGCTTATTATAAAAACAAAGAGAAATAAAGTCCTTTTATGTGTTTTCCTGCGCAGTTTTACATTTGAAATGCCAACATGGCAGTTTTCTTTCAGTTTCCATGTTTTTCTAAAACAAGAAAAATTTCAGTTTGAAAAAGTTGCCTTGAAACACATCTTCTGACAAACAACAACATAAAGCTGTGTTGGCTCAGAAAACAC